>JACWBX010003329.1:4019-14260 GCA_014622435.1 Polypedilum pembai
ATAAAATTGGATCTAATAAAGCGACTTTATGCCAGAAAAAAATTAAAACTTTATTAGATCTAAAAAGGTTTTATGAGACATAAAAAGTTTGTATGGGAAAAAATTTATGAGTGCCATAAAATAGACTTTTTATGCCTCATAAATAGCTTTATTAGATCCAACTTTATGCCAGTTAAAAAATTTTTCTCTCTGTGAAGATTAGTTATCAATGAAGAAAGAGTAGCAAAATAAATATTTTTTTTTCCAAAAGTGGACATGACTAATAACTTTACTTTTTAATGTTGATTTCTGTTATTCATTTAAGTTCATGTTTAACTTATGATTTTTGTCTTAAACGATAAATTTTTATAAACCTTGAAGGTTCAATTGAACCGTTATGATTCCTAATTTAAAATTCAGCTTTGCTTCTGACTCTAAAATACCATTTATAGCCTTAAGTAGGGCAATCATACATACCAAAATATTCATTCTCAAACATATATATATCCAGCTTAGACATACATTTATAAATTTATTGTTGTATAATAAAAAATAAAGACAAGTTGAATGTTGACAGATAATTTATTGGAAATTTTTCGAGTTATTGTAAATAGTCCGGAAAAAAGTCTGATAAGATAATATTCAGTGATAGTCACGTGTCATAAAAAAATCATATTTCGTTATATTTCGCGATATTATCAAGAATATTTCAAAATTATATTGAAACTGCTACACATTAAAAGTTCTTTTAAAAATTTTGTTAAAAGCGTGAATTTGCTTTGTTTACATTTTGGGACATTTCTTGAAGGCCATTTTTCCCACACATATAAGAAGATGGAAGAATTGTTTACAGCTGAGGTGTTGAAGTGAAATGTCCCGAAAAGTAGCCGCTAAAATGGCTTTGGTGGTTTTTGCCTTTCACCTAGCTTCTGAATTGTTTTTTCAAATTTAACTGAAAATATTTTTATTAGACTACTCAGCTTGTTAAAAACATAAAAATTTTTTCAGATAAGATTATTCATTTATTACTTAAGAAAAATTAGCTAATCTTTCAATTAAAGTCATAAAATTTTAAAAAAAGACAATTTTATAGATAAGATTAGTTATCGATGAAGAAAGAGTAACAGAATAAAAGTACTGAATGGAAGTTAATCATAAAAAAAGTCTTTAAGTGTTTTTAATTAAAGTCCAATTAAATAATTATCAACAAATGAGATAAAAATTTTGCTACAAAATGTGCAATATTTTCAATTATCTACTTCAGTCATTAAAATAAAGTGTTTGAGACTAAAAATGAATTTTTTATTTTACTTCAAAGTTTTTCTTGCTTTTGTTCTTGTGTTTGACACTGCAAAATCTTTTACAATCAATTGCAATTATGAAATTCGTCAACTTTCTATAATTGCTGAAGTTTATGCTTGTGTAACAGCAAATATTCCATATTTATCAGGAGATAAAGTCACTGCTGTTTCTGGAAGTCATTTGAGTAACAAAACAAACAATGATGTTGATTACATTTGGTTTCATGGCAATTCGACTTTATCATTTTTTCCTCGTGGCATAAACAAAATTTTTCCACATATCAAAGCGATTTCGATTTATTATTCAACTTTTGACACACTTTATGGTGATGAACTCAATGAATTTCCTGAACTTGAATGGTTTAATATTTATCAATCAAAATTGACAAGGATTTCAAGCAGACTTTTTGAGAAAACACCAAAAATGGTTTCAATCTCATTTGGTGAGACTTTAGTTGAACGCGTTGGCCATGATTTGTTCACACCATTGACAAAGTTAGTAAATCTTTTATTTTATAAAAGTTCTTGCATTGATCGTGTTGCTGACAATCAAACAGCAATTATTGATTTAATTGATGAAATAAAAATGAGTTGTCCATTTTATGATGAAGAATATTTGAGTTGCAGTGGAAGAGAAATTGAAGTTTTAGTTTGTGACTTGAAAGACGAAATCAATGAAGTTCAAAATGTTTTGTTTGTTGAAAATGATAAAATTGACGAAATTGAGACGGAATTAAGGAAAGAATTGCAATTGAAGGATGAAAAAATGGACCAAATGAGATCAGAATTTGAAATAATCATTGACGAACTTCAATCGAGAGTTTTGTATTTGGAAAATGTAATTTGCATTGGAACAAAGATTAAAATGAGTGGCATAACTTTTATTTTGATGATTTTTGTCTATTTTCTGAAATATTTCATTTTAAAATTATAAATGATGAAAAATTTGCAGGCGAAGACACACGTGTTGCTCTTTTTTGTTTTTGTTGTTTTTCAATTTGTACTTTGACATAATTTTATGTCCAAATTAATTTGCTAATATCCTAGTGTACAATCACAAAAAAGACCAAAAAAGATCAACAAAGAACAAAAAGAAGCAAATGAGAACAACAAAAAATAACTTGTTGATTCTTTTTTAATCTTCCTTGCTCTTTTTAGTGTGTTCACGCTTAGAAAATTTTTTATTTTTAAACAAATTTTCCGAGTTACCAAAAAACCTTATGCTTTCCGTTTATATACCTTTAGCATGTCACGACAAGTAAACTGTAACGAATTTTCGGTTACTCGGGTTACTTATCTTTTATTTTTGTCAAAATTTATTCTTTTAATACCGAAAAGTAAGATCTTTCATCTAAAGTATTCTCTAGCGTACTTTAAAGGGATTTTCAAGCGCTCTATCATGTGCTAACTAGCTCAAAATGATTCTAAAATGAAAATTATTTCCGTTTTTTTAACATTAAAATTCATTTTCAAAGCAAATTTTGTAAATCAACATTAAATCAGTAATAAAAAGATTTTGAAATAAATTCAACATTTTGAATTATTTTTTTGTAAAATTTTAATAACTTTACAGAAATTTAAATGCAAACTTCTTGTTTTATAGAGGAAATTTTTTGTCAGTAACAATTTTTGAGTAGTTAAAAAAGTTTAAAATGGCAATTTGTCTGACTTTGAGATGTCTACTTGTAGTTTAATGTTAAAACCATTTCATCAACAATCAGAAACGAGAATTCGAATCTTACTCAGACAAGACATGTTAAAGTGTCTTTTTTACTACTTATTTGACAAAACTTCGAACAAATAAAAGAAATCAAAATCACGTGGCCGTAAATTGGAGCAGAACTGTAAAAATTGAATCTATTTTGTAGATTTTGACTGCAGGCTACGGATCAATAGTTTAACAACTCTAGATTGGAGTTTTTCTGTCATAGACTGATTTGGTATATTAAAAAATAAAAGATTTATTTCTAATAATAAAAGTTTTATGTTATAATTTAGCCATCATATTCAATTATTTATGAAATTTTTCATCACTTGATAATATTAAAAATTTCAATAAAAATTTCATAAGTATTATAAAAAGTTTTATGAGGTTTACAAAAGTTTTCAGAGTCTGAAACATTTAACATTTAATTAAAATTTTACTAAATCTTAATTGGCTAAAATTTCAACTAAAATACAAAACAGTTTTTGGACTTCGAATTTTTTAGGATTCAAATAATCAGAGTTGTTTTTGCCGAATCGGCGAAATTTCGCCGATTTTCATGCCGATTCGCTATAACTTTTTGTTGGAATAATATTTTGTCAAATTTTCTTTTGCGTGTTATTTAATCAACAATTAGCTTTAAAACAAGTCATTAAGGACTAAATTTCGACGAAAAAAATTGGCAAGAAAATCGGCGAACTTTTTAAAAATTCATAGTTATGCCCAGACTCATCTAAATTTAGTCCTTAATGACTTGTTTTAAAGGTATTTGTTGATTAAATAACACGCAAAAGAAAATTTGACAAAATATTATTCCAACAAAAAGTTATAGCGAATCGGCATGAAAATCGGCGAAACAACTCAGGAAATAATTTCAAAAAATGTGAACAAAAATTGTTCCTTGCAGCAATTACAGATAAAAATTTCTTGAAGAAAATAAAAATTTAGGATAGTGTTATAAGATCATTTTAAGCAATTGAAAATTTCTTTCAAGATTTAAAATATTTTAAAAAATTTTTTGGTGTGTCTATTAAAACCTCCTTTAGGATCTGTGAAATAATTGCACTTTAAACATTTTAAATTTTTGATTCTGTTTGGATTATGTTTTCTTTTTAGATGTAATAACAAATTGCTTCTTGCTGTTGCTTCATAACTGCAATACAAACATTGAAATTTTACATGATTTGGTTCATGAGTTGAAAGATGTTGCTTAAGACTTCTTTTTCGATCAGTTTTGAAATCACATTTTAAACATTTAAAGTTCTTTTCTCGATTTTTATCATGAGTTTTTAGATGAATTGTCAGATTATTTTTCTTTTCGGTTGTATTCTCGCAATGTTGACATTTGTGCTGTTTTGGTCGATTTTCGTCATGAATTTTTAAATGTTGCTTTAAACTTGATTGCTGTGTGAAATTTTTATAACAAATTTTGCATCTAAATTCGTCATTGTGAAATTTCATATGTTAAGTTAATAAGCCAAAACATGAAAGTTTTCTTCCACAAATTTTACATTGATGCTGCTTGTTATGTGTTTTGATGTGATTTTTCAAAATTGTTTTTATTTTTTAATATTTTATTACAAACTGAACAAGAAACTTTTTCATCATTTTCCAAGTGAACATCTTTCATATGAAAGTGAAGATTTTTCACTTCTTTTTCACATATTTTACATTTCTGAACTTTTCTATGATAGATCATATGTTCTCGAATTTGCTTTTTAGTTAAAAATAATTTTCCATCAAAATCACATTCAAACTTTTGATATTTTTTGTTAATATGATTTAGCTTTAAATGTTCAGCTAATCGACTTTTAGTAAAAAATTTCAGACCACAATGATCACATTTTGAACTATTTGAAGAGTTGGATCGTTGAAATGTGAAAGTTTCATATGACGTCTTAAAGTTTGTTTTGATGCCAAGAAACTTGAACAAATTTCACATTTTAATTTTTCCTTTTTCTCCTCAACTATTTTGTCTTTTTCTTGCACTTGTTGATTTTTTTGATTATTTATTACGATTAAAAAATTGCGCTCTTGTTCAATTTTGACCTCACAAATTTCTTTCTCCATGTTTTGATTTGATTTTTTTCACTTTTTTGTTTACTCCAAGAATAAATTTTTCACTGTTTACTATTTGATGTTTTTAGTTATACTAATTTCACTGATTAAAACTCAAATCATTTAATAAGAAAATTTTTGTTGTTTTGCAGGTAGTTTTGTAAAGTTTTACTCCGAAAGTTTTTTGTTTACTATAAATCTAAACCAATGGTGTCCAAACTGTGTGCCGCCGCAAAGTTCTAAGGGTGCCGCGGAAAAAATTTGAAAATAACAAATCAACTGTCGTTTTTCCTTGAACTTAAAAATCAAGTAGAAATTTTTTAATTTTTTATGAAAAAAATACTTTGGTGTGCCGCGAGGAAATTTTCTTGGTTATAGTGTGCCGTGGCTCAATAAAGTTTGGACACCACTAATCTAAACCAAGAAGTTGAAAACTAGAGAAAATAGTGAATGGAAATAAACTTTTATTTAAAACGAATCGAAAATTTCTTTTTTTTTTACATAGAATCTGTTTGAAATTGGTTGATTTATTTAGTTGCTTTACCAAAACTTTAATTTTAAGTCCAAATTCAAGGCCTGAGATTTTTTTTGATTTTGTTAGACTTTTTTTACTTTTTCATAAATAAGCTTCTTTTATCTGAAATGTTAGTGCATCTGCACTTTTTTAATCATAAAGACTAAGAACCAGCTATGATTATAAAAATTTGTCCTTAGAATTCAAAATTTTATCAAAAATCAAAAAATGTAAACAAAAATAATCAAAGTAAACATAAGCCAACTAAATTGATACAAGAAAAAGAGGTTGCATTCGATCATACTCGAAGAATCCAAAACTAAAATTTAACCTGTTAAAATCTCCGACTAAATTTCAACTAAATTTTAGTCGATTAAAATTTTCAACTAAAAACAGCTCAATTTTAGTGTTTTATTTTTAATCGACTAGAAATAAGTTGAATTTTAGTTAGTTGCGACGAAAAAACAAAACGATTTCGGACTCTGAAATTTACTTTGATGATATCAGAAGAAAAGCGATTTCTCGAAACCCGCCTTACGGACAACAGCAATGAAGTTAATCACCTACCAGTCATCTGTTCATAATAGGGTTCAGACTTGAATGCAGGCCTGTACATATACTTGTACAACTTGAATGCAACTTGATCAAGTATATGCGCAGGCCTGCGTTCAAGTCCGAACCCTACTTATTCTTCATATTTATGACAATAAATTTTTTGACTTGACTATAAAAGAAAAATCTATCACTTTTGACTATCAAGATTGAAGTTGACAATCAGCATTTTTGATAGCCATGAAAACTATCATGATATTCAAAACAATCAATTGATTGAATCGATCACTATCATGATTTTTCCCTGTCTATGCTAGTTCATAATGAGGTAACTCAGAAGAAAAAAATTAGTACCAACTTGACTGATTTTTCTAAAGAATCGAAAAAGTTTTTTAAAAAAAATTGTTAGCGTTTTTCATTTGTTTGTACAGTTGTAGGATCACGTCATTATCAAAAAAGTTAAATAAAACACACGAAATGAAAAATTTAATTTCAAGGTCAGACAAATCTTAGTAACCAAAAGAGTGTAAACATCCAGTTGGAAGGAAAAATCGGAAATCTTTCTTTCAGCGAAAGGAAATTGGAAGGAAAAGTCGACACTTGAAATCAATTTTCGGACTTTTCCTTACAAGTGGTTTTTCTCCTGGTTAACAACGATAGTCAAAAGAAGTTTTTAAAAGATTTTTCTTTTGATTTTTGATAGAATTATTTCCCAGAGTTGTAAAAGTAGAAGAATTTTTTTTGTAACTTTTGGCTACTTTCTACAGTAGATTTTGAATACTGGTTACTGACCAGTAGATTAACAACTCTGTTATTTCCCCTTGTTTACTTTTATTTTCTAATTTTTCAAAACTTTTTTCATTTTTAAATAATTTTAAAATTGACAATAACAAAGTCCAAAGCATAGTTGTTATCCGTAGGTACCTGAGAACCTGCCTATACAGGCAATTCTACGCATTAGATCACTACAGACACACAGGCACAAGCAACTGAGTCAACAACCACAATTCGAACTTTGATTTTCTCATTATCTAAATTTTTCTACTTACTTATTGTTAAAAACTTGAAAATAAACATTGCTTTCAATCTCATTGTATGTCAAAGCACTGCAAATTTCAACCAAGGTCAATGTGGCAAAAATTATCAAAAATTTATCTGCACTGAAAATTTTCATCTTCACTTTTTATCGTTTCTGATAAGACTGAAAAAAAAAATTTCATTGTCAAAGTATGAAAGTTTGAATTATTTAATGATTGTGATGATGATGATAATGATGAGAGGACTGTGTTGTGGTTTATTTGTAAAATTTGTCACTGAATTTTTAATTTTTTTCATATTTTAAAAGAAGATTGACTTAAAGAACTTTTTTAAGTTAACCAACATGAATGCAAGCTACACAGTCCTGCATTCAAGTCTGAACCCAATTTTTTTATTTACAAAATTTTTAAATATTTCCCAATAAAAATATATTTTTTATTTCTTCTAGAAAAAAGTCTGTTTTTGATTCATTCAAGGTGAAATGAAACAAATTTCAATTTTTTATAAAATTTGTTTTTCAAGGTCAAAATTTTAATCTACATTTGAAAAAAAAAAAACTTTAAGTAATTTCTTTTACTAATCTATGTTAATCAAATATATTCCAGACTCTATAGGGAACAGTTAAAGAAAGAAAAAAAAATTACATTAAGAGAGGGTTTGGTAACAAGCGTCTAAGAAAAAGAAATATGAGAATGTTTTAGCTTCTTCTTTTTCATTTCTTTTCAAACAGAAGAAGAAAAATGCTCAAAATTTTTCTTCTTAATCCAGAGCCTGAAGTTGACTAAAAAGATAGTCGACTTATGTACAAATCTTTGGTCAACTTCGAGCTCTGTTTTATACACATGTTGTTGAACCCTTCTTTAGGACAATCAACTTGTTGCATGAATTTCCCTTTGGACAATACTTAAAGTAAAATGAAAAGAAAAAAAGTTTTACTTACATTTCATTGTCCAGTTTCATCATTGTCAAGTAATTTTAATCATTGCTAATTTATTTGAAAGGAAGAGAAAGAAAAAGAAGAAGAAAGAATGTCTGGTAGAGATGAAATTAAATTGAATGAGTAAAAAAAGTAAGTTAGTAAGTAAATTGGAAAAATTTCACTTGTAGATTGATTTTCTAAAGACTGTTGTAAAGTTGTTTAAACTATTGGTCTATAGCCAGTAACTAAAGGCTACTTTTACCCAGTGAGAAATTCAGTCAGGAAATTTCTAATATTTTCGCCGATCCGGACTAAAATTTGTCCAGTGGCCGGACTTCGTGAAGGACAGCGACCAAACTTGAAATTATCAGAAAAATTTTATTCCGGCGTCCGTCCTTCGTCTAGTCAAGCGGCTGGCCAAAAAAATTTTTAGTTCGGGTGTAAAAATTATTTTTCACTAGATAGTCAGAAACTACATTTTTTCTCATATAAAAAGGAAGAAGAACTAAAGAAAGGAAGACTCTAGTAAAAAGTAGTCAAAAGCTACAAAGTTTTACAACTCTGCAATCTTGTAAAAGTTGAATCAATTTTTTAAACTTTTAACTAGTTTTAACCATGAGATACTTTTCAAAAAGTAATCTTTGGCTACAATAGATTTTAGCTACTGGTTACTGACTGGAAAAAGTAAAAACTGAATTTTATTTATAATTTGAAATGTTTGCAAAATTAGTTTTCAGCTACCTGAAAAATGCAAATTAAAGAATTTTTAAAACTTTTCATTTTGTCAGTCATAAAAATTATTTTGTTCGATAAACATTCAAATAAAGTCAATCAGCAAAAATATTTTAAAAATGAATCAAGAATTAAATATAAAAGTAGAAAAAGAGCGTGAATTTATTTTAGTCATAGACAACAGTGAGCAATTGAGACCAAAAATTGAAAAAGTTAAAAATGAAAACAAAAAAGACGAAAAAGTTTGTAAATATTGTAAGAAAAAAATTTCATCTCAGACAGGAATGATTGAACATATGAAAAGAAAACATTCTGAATATTTTAAATTTTATTTTTGTGATCATTGTAACAAGAAGTTTTTAAGAAAATATCGATTAATTTCACATTTGAAAGCAAAACATCAAAAAGGAAAAGAAATCAAATTTAAATGCGATTTTGATGGGAAAATTTTTAAGACTAAAAATAAACTTAAAATCTTAAATCCGAAATCAAAAAATTTAATTCAAACTTAAATTGTACTTAATTTTAAATCATTCTTTTCTAAATCTTTTATTAATCTTTTCTCAAAATTCTCTTGATTTTATTTTATAAAACTTATGAACTAAATTTGTGAAATTTCAATAAATAAAGAAACATTAAAATTTATAACCAACTCTAAACAAGTTAAAATGTGTCGACTATCATTTGGAAATTTTTTCAGATTCAACAAAAAACCAAAAAATGCATGTCATAACAAGAAATAAACTTTTCAGATTATATAAAAACTTTGATCCCGCTCAAAAATAAGATCCATTCAATCGATTAAATTTAGCTGATTTTTGTTACTTGCCAATAGCTTTACAACTCTGGTTTATTTCATTATTTTATTCTTTTTCTTCTCTCTTAGCGACAACTTTATGAACTTATTTGAAAATTAAACAATTAAAATATTTTATTTCAGTCATATTTGATGCCTGTGTGTCGTAATTATGTTATAAATTTTTATAAATAATAAAATCAGAATTGTATAATTAATATCAGAGTTTGAATTCCGGTATTTTGCCGGTGCCGGCATTATCGGCACGACGATCTACCATCACTGCCGGCAGCTGCCGTAGTGCCGTATTTTAGCTGACGGCAGCCGCCATTGCCGGCACTTCGGCGAGCGAAGCTCCGGCATCTGCCGTAGTGCCGGCATTGACAATGCCGTCGCTACGTTTTGCCGGCCGCCTTAGTTGCTACGGCACCGTAGTGCCAACCCTGATTAATATCTTGGTGGTTTACTAGTAGAGCGTTTGACGCGACGCTGATTCACGTGAATAACATTTTAAAGACTAATGAAGGTGTCGTATACGATTATAGTCGTTTATGATACTTTTATGGACTTTTAGTTACTAAGAAAAGGCTAAATATCAAGTCTATAAAGTTTTCAGTCTCGACTTTTATCTTTTGAAATGTCTGAAA
>JACWBX010003331.1:7844-18458 GCA_014622435.1 Polypedilum pembai
CTCATGATTTACTCATAAAATTTTACTCAAAGAATTTTACTCACGATTTACTCATGAAATTTTACTCAAGTAAATTTACTCATGAGTTACTCATAAAAATTTACTTGAGTAAATTTACTCATGAGTTTACTTACTCATCCAACGATTTCGGGCTCTGGTTTTATGAAATGAATGAAAGTTGGACTATTAAAAAATAGTTTTTTGTTTTATAATTTTATGCATATATATAGAAAATCAAGAGTGACACATGAAGCAAAAATTATTTCATTTCGTAGGCTATTAATACTCTGGATTGAATTTTCCAGCAAAGGGAAAAAGAGAAACCAAGTTATTGAATTAAAAAATTGGCTGAAAAATCATTATTTTTTCACTTAATTTAGGTCCATTTATATTTTAACTACTTTCGATGATACCTTAAATATAATTGTATGAAAAATTCAAAATCCATTTATTTTATTTATTTCCACACTTTAATTTGATTTTAAGAATTGGTAAAAGAAACTTTTAGGATTTAAAAGTTATAAAAGTTTTTAAAAAGTGAAATTTTGATAAATTTAGGCGTAGCTATTTTTATTTTTTGCTTGATGTGGCACTCTTGATAGAAAAGAGAAAACTTCATTAATAAAGAATTAAATAAGCTGCTAAAAGAATTAAACAATCTCATTATTTTTTCTAAATTTCCACAAGAACAATTGTGTTGATATAATTTCCTGACCATACTACATAAACTACCTCAAGAGATCCTCTTACTACACTTCACTTTCCTCATTTTATTCACTGCTATAAAAGAAATAAAATGAAACTAAAATTGGCTTAATGGTTTCATCCGAAAGTACTTTTTAAAATTTATTTTCTTTTCCCTTCCTATTCACTCAGGGATGTAATTTTTATTTTCTCACACACATGGCGACTTATCCTTTTTAAAAGCAGAGCTGAGAAAATGGGAAAATCCCATTAAGATATTTTTTGGTTGACCCTTCTTCAAGTACACATGTGTCAGAGTTAATTGAATTCAATAAATGAACTGTTTTAGCTGCTACTGTTGCTGTTTTGAGAGTAAATTGTCAAAACATTCATTATCAACGCCAATTAAATAAATTATCGCCTCTCTTTCACTATTACTCGCAGTCTCGTTATTTATATTTATTGAAGAAATAACGATGAAGAAGGAAGGTCGTGGGTGTGTTTTTATGATGCTGAAGTGTCGAGAAGGAAGTGAAATTAATTAACTGACTTCTCTTGCAATAACATTGAAAAAAAGTAAAGCGAGGGACGAAGCAAGCAATAAATGATGAAAATAATTACCTGGTCAATCTCATTATATTGCAAAGAAGCACACCATTTGAGTGGCGAGGCAATAAAAATTAATCATTTCTGTTGCTGCTCACATACAATTCCAACATTAAGAAGCAACAACATTTTTGTTGATAATGAAATTTTCTACATTGCTGCACAGCGAAATAATTAAACATTTTTTCTACACTGTGCTTTTTTTTTTAAAAAAAATACACATAGCAATTTTCTCGTTCATATAATGATTTCATATACGAAGAGAAAGAAAATGTTCACAATTTCATCTCAATTAAAACAAATTTCTTTCCAAATTGCTATTTGAAGGAGGAAAAGAATGAAACAGGATTATTTTGATGATTTCAAATTCTCATTATAAAGAATTAAAATGATATTTTCTAAGCAATCTTCAGTCATTATGCATCTACTTTGATAACAACATTGAAAGCGAATTAAATTAGAATCCAAAAGAGATTTCTAATTTAATTATAGAACATGGACACACAGATTGCTTCCCGCATTAAATTTTCTCGAAAATAAAAATTAAAACGAAATTCTTCTCTTGTCATTTTGACCAGATTTTACGATTCTTCTTTTTTGTTTTCTACCAGACGCAAATGTTTATCTTTTTAATTAAAAACTTTCTACTTTCAACGCTAATAGAATTCACATTCATAGACACATTCAAAATGAGTGAGCTTTTTGTATTTAATTTTATATTTAAACCGCTAAAGAAAAATTTAAAGCATAAGTCGAAACAGCATGAAAAGGTCCTTACACTTGAAAGAACTCGCTTTTTGAAGAAATCAATAAATGTCATGGCAAAGAAGAAAAACGCGAAACTATCTAATTTATGCGTTTTTAACGTGCAATGCGATCGTACATTAATTCACAATAATATTATGTAGGCAAACGGCAAGTGAAAGAGAATCCGATAAAGCTGAAGGTAAGAGAAATTCTTTTTTCTTTTGTATATTGCCATCAAGGCAAAGTCACTTTGATCAATCGTGAATGTTTCCTATGAAAATCAAGTTACAATTTTGCGCTATATGTTATAAGTTTTTATTAATTTTTCATTTATTTTAATTTTTACAAAAAATTAATAACAAAAATTTTCGAAAATATTTGCAAAAGTTTCTTCAATAATACAAATTGTCAAAAGCAAAACAAACGATTTAGTAGTAATTAAACCCATTATCTATTCGTCTAAACGATTCTACTCATTAGTATTAAAGTCTAATGAAAAAAAAATAATTTCTAGCTGCTTTCCATGAAAATGTGAATAATTAAAAAAATTTCGGAGTCTCTTCACCTTGACTGTCATAATTGAAATGAAACTATAATATTATACACAAGTAGGTAGAGAAAACAGTTACAATGGTTCGAGAAATCATATCAATTGTTATTTCCTTTATTTATTTTCCCAAGGCTTTCTTTGCTTTTACGACATTCCATCTGTAGAATGAAGAAAAAAATTATAAAGGAGGAGCTGAGAGTGTATAAAGGTAGTTAAGAACAAAAAAAATGAATTTGTGTGAACACATTTTTATTATTTGATCATTTGACGCAACAAAAAGAATTTAATGAAGATAATTGAATCAATTTATTAAAATAAATAAATAAAGTTAATTAAAGTGCTTTTCATTTTTTTAAGCTTTAATTACCTTAATATTTAAGATCAATAATTTACTAAGACTAAATAAGTAGCTTATAATGAAATAAGTACTTTATATGACAATAAACTTATTCAAAGTGTAAGTCAACCCAAGAAACAATTCAGAGCTTTAAACTCTTAAGCATATACAAAAATATTCCGCTACAATAACAACAAACAAATCTATTTTCATTAATCCCACCCATACACATATACATTGGCTCATAATTTCTATTCTTGGGAATGCGAAAAGCAAAGAAAAGGAAAAACATACTATTATTGCCATTTAGTGTGTTGTGAAGTCATTAAGTTGTCAATTTATGAGAGTCCTCTACGAACAGCTTTAAGTTAGGCACATAGAAAAAAGTCACATGCATCATTAAAACAAATGACAGAGCGACACGAATTTTATTGATTTTTAGTGCTTCGTTACGAGCAGTAATAAAGCTTATACAATCAACTTGGCTTTTACTACTCGCAAATATAACGTGTTGTGATAGTTTTTTTTCCCTTGCATAGTTAGTTGGGGCAAATAAGCTGATAAAAGGCTGAGTAATTCGACTCGACTCTTCTTACATGTCTCACAACATTATGAATTGTTATCAGTGAAGAGAAAAGCAGGGAATTACATCCATTATTATACTAATTGAGTTGCTATTCTATGGCAATAGCATGCATTATTTATTCAATATCTCTTCTTCTCTCATGCATGTGTCGATGCTTCAATGTCACAATGAGTTTATTTTCATCACTTTGACATCTCAATAAATGAAAAGAAAGCAAAACTAACCAGGAGGATGAATGAAATTATTTATTTCTTTCTATTTCCTACCTCCATCGTGCAACTTCAACTTCATTTTCGAACAATTCGCTTATTGAATTTATTTTTTATCTCATCTGGCAGCTTTTTCTTTTCTCTCTCTATCTTTTGCTGTTTTGTATTGTGAAATATAAATTAAATAAAGTAGAGAAGAGGCAAAGAAGCTTGTAGATGCTTAATGGAAATGGCTGCTGCTGTGAGGAAGAATAAAACGAAAAAAAAGACATCGACTAGTGGAATGAAAAAAGCTGCAAAAGATATCAATTGAATTTTCCTTTTTCCTTCCTCCTTATTGTTCATTTTTCTTTCTTGTCAGCGGGAAATTTCTCTTTTGTTGTTGCTTATGAATTCGTCAGAAGAACATATGTAATTTGAGATTTTTCCATGTATGTTTTTTGAAGCCTCAGGCTTTGTTTTTCTTTTATGTGATGAGTCTTACTTTAAAGATGTTACATGACAAAGTTGAATAATTGAAGGTTCATTAGTGAAATTTCTTTAAAACTTCAAAAATTTTTTAAAAAGTTATTTATTCTTAAATTAAGGATGGATAATTAAATCAATTAAATCAGAAAAGATATAATTAAAAAGCTTTCTAAGTGAAAAAAAAATGTTTTTGAATTCCTTTGTTTACATTCGTCACATGTCCTTGTAATTTTCTTAAAGAAAAGCTTCAATGTGATATAAAAATTTCCCCATATATTCATCAAAACCACGATATTCTTCATTACAATTCATATCACAAGTCTCTATGTCATCACTTTCAATAACGAATGAGACGAAAGCGGCAAGAGAGCATAGCGAATGAAGATATTCGATTAAAGTAATCATAATAATTTCCATTCATAAACTGATTATCATTCTTCATGCTTTGCCCTCGCAACATACATTTTCCCTTTTGTCTTTAAAATATAAATATGAATATAAAAGAGGGGAGCAAAAATTGTTATTTTTTTAACCCGAAATGAGAGTGAACTGTGTGTGGTATAACATATGACAACGCAAATGAAATCATTTTATACTCTTTTTTCATGCATATTTTGACAATTTTTGAGTGTTTAGCAGAAAAAGAGTGTGAGTGATTTAAATTATGCAAATATGAATATCGTTCGCCTCAACAGGAAACTGGGAGAAGTAGCAATAAAAGTTATTATGAAATGTAAATACACGATTAAAAGCATGTGTTTTCCGCACAATCTGCTTGAAATAATCTTAAAAACTTTTCTTCTTACTCTTTAAGAGAGGAGAGAGTAAAAGGGGAGAAAGTTCAACTAACAAAAAAGATTTTTTCGCGCTACAGAGAGAGAAAAATAGAAGCCTTTGTTTTGTCACATAAATGAGGATGTATTCACCGCATCAGCACCATGCATACACAAATTCACAATTTAGTAGAGATAAAACGATTGAGATAAAACATCATGAAATGTTTCTTCCATTTATCCCGACACAATAATAATGGGAAAACTCATGAATAAAATAACGATAAATTTTGTCACCATGCAAATGAAGAAAAAATGGCGTAGAACAACTCTCGACATTCTTTTGCGAGTGTAATTAAGTCAATTCAATGACTCGAATCTGTGTGTTTTCTCGCGCGTTAATTTATTTGTGTTAGCGATGCGGCAAAATGCCTTCTGGGCGTCACTTTATAATTGCAAAAAGTTTAGTGTTGTAAAATTTATTCGCTACCGCTCTCAGCTGTATAAATAATCTACTATTCAAATTCTTAGCTTTTATGTAGCAAAAAAATCTTTATACAATGTGCAAAATTTTCTTATAGAGCAAGAATGTTTATTATTCTTTGGATTATTGAAAAAGTTTGTATTTGAGAACTAATGAAAAATGAACAATCAATGTAAGGTTGAGATAGGGGTTTACAATTTGAAAAATTCCGTTCCCAAATTTCTCTATTTTAAATTATATACACCCCTGTGAAAAACCTGATGAATTTGAATAACCAAAAGTTATTGAGGAAAAGAATTCAAGAAAAAGTTGATAAATATTGAAAGTAATTTGCAATACAATGTGCTTAAGAAAAACTTTCCAGTCGATATAAAAAGTTGACTTTTATTTCTCTAATGTGATATTTTTAAAGTTTCATTTTGTCCTTTGTTAAATAGAGAAGAAAATTTTAATGCGCTTTACTTAATACCAAAATTTTTTATTTAAAAACTTTCACAATAAAAGTTAAAAATTGTTTAAACTTTTTCACTCAATCTGTTGGATTTTAATGAATGATTTGAGAGAAATTAGAAAAATGCTGAGAAGAAACGAATGCAACGTCAGCTGTTTTGAGAGAGCTTTAACATAAAATGACTCATTTGGAATTAACGATCTGCAGAAAGAAGAAATTTTTTATGGTTTCTATAACGAAGCTCGTCAGCTGCCACAAAACTATAAAAACCTTCAATAGGCTCATGCAATTACCCTTTACTACCGTCTTAATGTACATAAAAATCATGTGTCGATTAGCGGACATAACACACTATAAAAAGCGAAAGTTAAGCTAAAACTGGAGCAAATTAGAGAAGGAAAAGTTTCCATTTCCTTGGCTTTCTTTATTATTTTTATGTGAATATAAATACATTATTATAAGTATGTAAATTGTGAACCAAATTAGATTTTTATGCTAATAGATCTGCGTGAGGTTTCTTCCACAAATACACACACATACACACGAAGAAAACTTTTCCAACTTTAATACTAAAGCGAGTAACAACAAATAAAGCAGCATTAAAACCGCATTAAAAGCAAATTTTCCTGAAATTTTTATTAGCTGAGAATTTTCATTCATACAGAGTTGGGAGTTGAACAGAAAAAATAGAAAAATAATTTTCATGTCTCTGACATGCCATGTTTTTGGTGTTTTGTCATGCAAACGAAGAGAGAAAGTCGCTAGGTATTATTGAATGTGTTGATTGCGGCATTATATTTCTAAATGGAGATATCAGCTAAAAGTGCGTTTTATCGCTCATTGTTTTAAGACAGTGATTCCCCTTCAGTAAATTCCTATCGATAAATTTCTTTCAATCTAGGTGAATTTAAAGGTGAAGACACTTGAGTGTAATTTTAAATTCTTATTTTTTTTGCAATATTGTTGAAAGACAAGAATTTTGATAATATTTTAAATGTATCTTTTTAGTTTTTTTTCATGAAAATTTCTTATGCAAATTTATTAGATTTAAAAGCTAATAAACTTGAAATTTATTAGAGTAGAAGAAACTTAACAGTAGTAGCTTATATTAGATTAAATCAGAAACTTTTCTCTGCTTTGTATCAACATATAAATCGAAGTTTCATTGCCTTGGTAAATTTAAAGGTGAACTTTTTAAACAAGCAAGTAAATAGAGTTGAAGTCAATCAATATTATTGGAAAACTTCTTTTTTAACTTTTTTGTAAGTTAAAGAAAAATTCTTTGGCAATTTTATCCAACATAAACATTATTCTCAATGATAGCTTCATCATTTGTGCTCCTATGGTAGCTCTCAAAAGTAAGAGGCGGTTTTTTGAATTGAAATGTAATCTAGATAAGATGAAAATTTCTTCTTTTCTTGCGCTACATAGCGATTGAGTGAGGCAAAATACACACAGAAAAACCGCCTTTGACAATATCTCTCTTGTACTCATTGCAAGCTTTCGCCATGGCTTTACTTTATCGGCAGCAAGAGGAGTGAGTAAAAAAAGAAAGAATTTCCATTCAATTTAAAGTAAACTGATTGCGAAAACACATTGTAGGAAATTTTTGTATATGCTTATAAAGAACGAGAGAGGAAAAAACCTTTTGAGAAAATTAAAGATTCTTATCAGTCAGCTGAAGTATTTCTGAAGTTTCTCGGAACAAAATGCGTCGCCCAATCTAATTTATGAAATGGAAAATCTATTGAAATGATAATCTCCGGGAAAATATCATATTGTATAGGAAAATGTACTTTTTTAAATGAGGGGAATGAGATTGTATTTGGTATAAATTTAAGTAGGGATTTGTCAATTATTGATCGGTTTTGAGAGGAAGTTGAATAAAACAAAAAAGATTTCTTATGCGGTTTCAATGACTTATTTTGACTTTAAAAATATTGAAAAAGAAAATTCAAATATTTTCAAATCCTGTAAATAAAATTGTGCTAGAATTCTAATAAACTTGAGCACCATCATAATCATTACACTTTTCTAAGTTCATTAAAGAAAGAAAACTTTTTAATTTGATAATTTTATCGAAAATCACAATGCTGAAAACTGTGTTAAGGTTTCAACCTTTATTTATAAAAAGCAAAACATGAATTGAAATCGGAAGTAATAAATGAGTTGAATGGTGGCAAAAAATGTGAATTTGATCCCGAAGCATTAAATCAAGAAAATATTTATCGCCCTCGTCGCTATTTTCTGAAGAATAATCAAATCAATGCGAGTGAAAAATAAATTGACCCTCACTTTAGTTAAACACTTCGCTATAATAAAAGTTGAGCTCCAGTGGTGCAAGATTGCGAGAGAAAAAACTCGTTAAACTTAGTTTATTTAAAAGAATAAATTTCTTTTTGAGCCTTCTCTGATATTTTTTCGAACCAACAGCAGCAGCAGAAGTAAGTGAGAAAATCAATTTAGTTAGGAAGGTCTCTTTTTTCGATTCAAATTCACTCCTACTGCTCTCTCACACAGTTGGATATCAACGATATGAAAATTTTTATTCGATTTGATAAATTAGAAAATTATTCATGTGATGGGACTTGCTCTCGTTACTTTTCCTATTATTTTTCCTTTCCACTTTGTTGTTTGTATGACTTACTATAAGAAAGAAGAAAAAGATGAAAGTCAGTGGCAAAGAAAAATCTTTTTTCACTTCTTTTTATTATTTATGTTTTCTTTCTTGCCACTTCCTGCTCTTTTCTCCATCTCTTTTATTTTCCTTGCAGCAGCAGCAGCCGCATTCATAACAGAAGGGAAAAAGGGAAGAAATGTATAAATTTATCTACATTTTTATTACTTTGCACTTCTTCTTTTGTTTAAAAAACTTTCTTTGACTTTAAAATGAGGATTTTCAGGCAGTATGGAAATTATCATCATTACTTGGCAATTTAGAGCGAGATGATTTTTGTCGATTAGATTAAACGTTTTATGGCCTATAAAAAATCTAACTCACAAATCAGAGCGTCTTAGTGAAAATAAAAAATAGCAAGTCACTGCAGTGAGTTTAAAAGTTCATCTTTAATTACTCAAAAAAGTGAAAAGTAACGAAAAATGTTGTAAAAAAATACACTGAGAGAAAGAGAAATGATTACACACTTGGGAAGAGATTTTCATTTAATGAAAAAGTTTTTGCCTGGAAAATAATTTTACTCACTCGATGGCAGAAGGCAAAAGTTTGTTTCTTCCCTCTTCTCGCTTTCGCTTGTTGTTGAAAGTTAATTTGGTGAAAAAAGAGAGAAAACTATCGGAATAATAAAACAATATGAACAGTTTTTTAATGTCAAGATGTTTTGACAATTTCTGCAAAAAGTTATTGCTGTTTGCAAATTTCCACATTTTATGTTTTTCATTCTTTGATAATTTATGTTCAAGCATATAATGCTTATATAGTGAGTGGTAAGGGATAATAACTTTCAGATATTTTCCATTTACTTCCCATTAATTTTTGTCGCAAACTGTCATGATAAATTGTGATTGCACATGCAGTACTTAAGCTATCGGATTGTTATTGCAACTTTTTGTGTGTGTGTTTGCTCCTGCTTACGAGACACAAAAGTATAAATCACAAATTATGACTCAGTTATATTTTTTACTTCTATTCTTATTATAGCTAAAAAAGACAGAGAAAAAGAATTATAGAGAGAAAAGAAGACAAATGGAAAAAAAATTGCAGTAAAAAAACAGTTGAAGCAAAAAATTGTTATTAGATTAAAAAACACGTCCAATTCAAACTTTAATATGATTTGGATTTTAGTCTTCATCATTTTCAATATGATATATAAAAGTTTCTAACTTTAAACTAATTCTATGAAATTTTAATTAACAAAAATTCTAAATCTGTTTGAACTTTTAATAATGTCTTTATTTTGTCAATTTCTATATTTTTATATTACATTTATACGTATTAATAAATGGTTAAAATTTATAAAGCATTCAATAGAGCATTAAACAAAAAGTCAAAAATGAAAAATTTTTAAAATTTTAGATCAGTATGCATAGATAGAAAAAGAAAAGAGAAAAATATTAAATGTCAGATTAAGCTAAAAATAATGCTTCAAATTTTATTACACTGATGTCCAAAAACCAGCAGCAGCAGTATCCCAACAGACAGAATCAGAGTAAGAGCATAATAAAAATTAATATCGCCAATAAATGATGGATAATCATAAAATGATTCATTTCTTTTTTTTTCTTCATTCTATAGATGATGTTGATGATCCATTTTCATAAAGAGCAAACTCGTGTTAACTCTCACTCATAAAATGTATGTGTGAATGAAAGAAAGGTAATAAATTTATTTTGTGTGAATGCTTGAATGCTCAATATCAAATTTAATGATGCGAATTAACTCATTAATCAATTATTGAAGGGTGGTGTTGTGATAATTTATTGAAGTGCACTTCTTGATGATATTTGATGTATTTTATTATTTTGTAGTACTTGAAAGGATTTTGAAAGCTCAAAAAGAAAGTATTTTTTTTAAATAAAGTAAAACCTTGGTAGTCTAACTTTTCAAAAGTCAGAATATCGCAAGATTTCGATATTCTGAGGGTGTGCAAATATGATTTCTATGTTTATTTAAAACCAAAAAATACCATTTTATTTCGCGATTTTTATTTATTTAGATATTCACTATTTCTACTTTTAATACAACAAATAATAGATATATTG
>JACWBX010003333.1:0-10643 GCA_014622435.1 Polypedilum pembai
TCAAATTTATTTATGTTTCATATTATACATGCAAAACTAAAAAGAAGAAAACAAGATACAATTTAAAAAATCTTTTAAAAAACAACGTTTTTCTCGCCAACTAAAAAGAAGAAAATAAATTTTTCTACCCGCTTCAGAATCTACTTTTGAATTGTTAAGCAGTGACAAATTTTATGACCATCATGATACATCCAAAACGAAAAACGTTGGGCGCATTAGTGATTAAATTTACAATTGAATACAATATGCTGAATTTCAATTAACCCTATACTAGCTCTAGTCACCAATGTAACATGCGCCCAACGTTTTTCGTTTTGGATGTATCATGATGGTCATAAAATTTGTCACTGCTTAACAATTCAAAAGTAGATTTTGAAGCGGGTAGAAAAATTTATTTTCTTCTTTTTAGTTGGCGAGAAAAACGTTGTTTTTTAAAAGATTTTTTAAATTGTATCTTTTTGGTGTCTTTAAAAAAGTTTTTCTTTTTCACATTTTTTTATTTTTGCGAAGGAAAAGAAAAAGAGAGTTTGAGAGAAAATTAAGAAGAAGATTTGCAAGAAGAGTTGTGTATGTGTGTTCGAAATCAATTTTTCATGATCTCTAATCCAATTTCAATTATCAATATTTATTTATTCATCTAAACAATATTAGGCATGGCTAAAATAGCAAAAATTAATAGTTTTCTCAATATTATTTCAAGTTCATTTTTTACTTATTTACAATCATCTGGTCTTATCTTAATATCATAGGTATTACCATCTTTCAGAATATCAAATGAATTTTAAAAGTAAGTAATCATATTTTACTCAACAACAGCGTACATACTTATGTAAAATTAGCTTCTAATATAAAAGCTCTAAGAAGAAGTGGTGTCATACACGTTATCATAGAAATGCCATCATACATTTTTTTTTATCGTACTTGTTATTTAACAAAGATCTACTTTCTTCACACTTTCATGCATTTATGCAAAATTAAGAAACAAAACATGTGCATTTTAAGAGAATTTATTTATAGCTTAAACTAGACTTTGTTCACGGGTTGACGTGCACTTTCAACATTTTAGTTTTTCCTTCGATGCCTTTAGAATATTTTTAAGTAAACTTTATTAAATGAAAATAAAATTTTCTGGGACTAGATTCACTTTTTAAAATGTGAAATTAAAGATCAGGAGCGAAGAAATTCTATCAAGTGTCCATCGTTGTTTAGCTTATTATTTAAAACAGTTCATTATGATCATATTTAAGGTATATTTTCTTTTATTTAGTTTTCTTCAAAATCTTTACTCAATTTGTTATGATTACTCATTGATATGCATTTCAATTTGTCTTTTATATATGTGTGTGATGGACGACATTTTTTATTACATGATTGTTTATGATGTATTTGCTAAACTGAAAATTATGAGAAATATTTAGAAAATTATTTGGCCAGGATAATCCCTATAAGCATTTCGTTCGTTGGTTTCTTTGATAAGCTTAAAAAATGAAATTTAAAATGAATGTGGCATAAATGTGGCAGTGGAAATATTAAGTAATTGCAAGCTACATATATATATTTCCACTATAATAGTCAAATACTTTTTGAAATTAATTTATTAAGAGAGCATAAATATTTCTTTTTTCTTTGGCAAATTTAGGCAAATGCTATGAGCAAACTAACAAATCTCGTCACCATCATTTTCTTATTCTCTTAAAAATTAAAGAAATTATTTGTTCCTTTGCTTCCATTGCACTTGCAAGTAAATATATGCGATTAAATGAGCATTTTTAAATATATTTTCATATATTTATTGTGAAAAAAGAAGATAATACTTTTAATATAGGTTTTCTTTATATTTTCTTTTAACTATACACTGCCACATACTTTTTATTTCTCTTTTTTGACAAAGAATTCAATAAATTAAATTTCATTCACTTTAAGTAGTACACGCTTTTTATCATTATCATCATCATTTTCAATTGAACCAAGATTTGAAGAAGAAGTAGAAAAAATGAGTTTATAAATCAGCATCAATTTTTTTTATCTTTCTTCCTCCTACTTTATTTAGGTATATTTCATTTTTATATTATTGAAGTTTATTTTCTTATAGGCCTTTATAACCATAAAAACATGCTGCTGTTGCTGTTGTGTGTGTGTGTTTTGGATGTTTATTATCAAATTTACAAATACTGTCAAGAAACGTGTTACAACATTAAAAGTTTTCACCATTTCTTACTTTTTAGTAATTATAGTAATTAGTATGTCTTCATATTATTTTTCTCTTAAATATTTTCTGTTTGCACCAATTGAAGATATGTAGCGTAAAATTTTTACTTAGATTTAAGGTTTTCCTTGCCTCTTTAGTGTTTTTAGAGCTTAATAATGTTTCATTATAATACACAATTAATTTATGAATTTACTAACTCATAAGTGAAGACAAAAAAAACATAATAAACATATTACGATTGTGTGCAAGTGCCAAAGATGTATGTAGAGACATCTCTTATGCAAAATTTAAGTATGAAATCATAATTTTTAATAAAAAGAAACATATAAAGCTTATGTTTGAACTTTGTCTATGAGATTTCTTAGTACTGACATTATTTAGCATTTATCTTACTCTTGTTTTGTTAATAACCTTTAAAAAAAGTGTTTTCTAATCGCGACACTAACTGTCACTTGCTACACTATAGTTACTAAAACTTTCATTTAAAGTATTTCTTTTTTTTTGAGGAGGGGCCACATATGGACTTTTTTTGTTTTTTATATTTTTAGATTCACATTTTTATCTAATTTTTCTTTCATATTCAAATTTTGTACGCAGGGTTGATTCATTTTTTTCTTTCTTTATTAAACGTCAATGCAAAGAAAATCAAAATGTTAAAAGTCATTCAAATTCAATCATTTTACTCATTATCATCATCATCATTATGTCTATTTCATAAAAAAGCTTTTTTGGTTTTTTTTTTCTTGCTTAATAACTACATATACTACATTATAAATTAATACTAACCATATATCATGAAACTTCTTCTTCTTTTACTTTTTTTTTGTGGCATTTACATGGCCTATATTTTCTCTTAATTTATTCTTCACTTAGAATTTTAAAATTCTAGACATTTACCAATGCAGAATTGCCACAGACTTAATAATAGAAGAACTGTGTCGCCTGCAACAGCTAAACTAACCATTTAACAAAAATACAGAAAATCAACTTTCAAATATATTTTAATTTTATAAATTCAATAACATCAAACGGAGATAAAAAATTTCCAACTGTTTAACATAATGTGAAATTCGAGAAAATTAATTATTTGAAAAGAAAATCAACTGCTTGGAAAATTATTAAAAACTTTTTAGCTTTAATAAGAATGGACGAAAACAGTTAAGGACGAATTTATATAAGAGGACCGACTGGAAACTCTGACTTATAACGATAGAAAATTAATTTACATGTAAAAACAAATTAATATGATAATTAAAGCAATAAAAGAATCAGCAAACTTTTAAGTGTTCTTAGAACCATTTTATCATTTTATGTGTGTGTCTTTGAGTATGATAACATACATACATTACGGAACACCTTTCAAATTTATTTTTTTTTTCGCCATAATAAAAGCTATATGTAATAGTCAATTATATATATTGTTTTTTATATTTAAGGCAGCAAAGATTCTATAATGACATTTTTATTTTCTCAACTTTTCTCCATTTTTTTTTGGTTTTTCCTTTTGCATTCAACTTCAAAAAATTGTCCCTTAAATTCATGCCGTGTTTATAATTTATATAAAAATATTTTAATGAGCAATTTAGTCATGTTTTGTAACCAACTCGATTTGACTTTTTTTTTCAAACAATTTGAAAGAAAATTCTCCCACAAACACTTAAGTCAGCATAATTCTATGTCAGGATAGATTTTAGAATTTTATTGTGTCATACTCCTCCAATATTTTCAAGTTGATTCTGCTACCGTGTGTGTGTGACTTGATAAAACTTATTTTTAGGAAGTAAACATTTTTCTCATCTTCAATATTACATTATGGAAATTTTATTTCTTCCAACCTTCATTGTGTAATTTCATAATGTGGCAGGGATAATCTTTTTAAAAAAAGCCATTGAATTTCACATTGTCCATTCTTTTGTGAAAATGTGTGTGTGTGTTTGAGTGTTTTTATGTTACTTCTGCCTTTAGGAATTACGAGCAAAGCTGATTTTTGTGTTGATTTAAAATTTGTACAGGCGGATGACTTTTCTTTAACTTTTTTCCTTCTTTCTTTTTTGTGTAAAATTTGTTTTGTCTTGTCCACAAAAATCTTTGAAGACTACTAAGTACATCATATTTAGTGCACAAATCTTCAATTCTTACTGCTAGTAGGAGAGAAAAACGAAAATCGAGGGAATAAATCAAGAGAAAAAGAGAGTAGAATACAGTTGTGGAGAGAAGGCAAGGATTTCATTTATTTGATAGTAATCTTTATTATTACTTTATAATTTTTAAGCATTCACTAAGAAAGAGTCCAATAGACATTGATTTTTCTTTTTCATCATCTTTTATAAGATCTAGATAGTCTAATAATGAGCTTCATTTAATAGTTTTTATCTCTTCTTTGGGTTGTCTATTGGATGATATGTTTATATGAAATTTACAGGACAAAATTTCTTCTTTTTGTGAAAAGTGATTTTAGTATTCACTAAGAAAGTTGAACTTGAGAAAGAGAGAGAGAAATAGATTACATTCAAAATTACTATTTGCTTTTAGATAATTATCATCATCATCATCATTAATTAAACTCAAGTCATAAACTCAAAATTTCATTCATAGAAATTTTTATTGTTTTTCTCTCTTAGATAGTAAAATTCAATATATAATAATTATAAATTTAAATTTGCTACAATTTGCTGACTCTATTAATATTTATCATTAAATAGTTAGCATTTTATCTTCATTGATAAAAGTTGAATCTCAATGTATTTTTTTTTCTGCCTCATTCCATTACCTTTAAAAATCATGTAATTTAAATCTCTATTCTTCATTTTAAAAAATTGGCATTACCGTTCACCATTAAGTTTAGGTTTGTGTTTTTACTTACTTTAATAATTTTTCAGCAAATGCTTGTCATACGCGAGTTCTCTCTCTCCTCCTTGCAAGTGATGATCAATTTTTATTTTTCGTTTTAGCAAATAGTTGTGTTATAGTAGTATTAGTTGTAGCTCTAGTTCAAGCATTTTTAAAATTTCTCAATTTTTGAAGGTGGTGAAGAACATCATTATTGTGATTACTAACATTTGTGACTTGAAGAAGACTGCACTACTTTTACATGGTGCGGCAGGTGTTGTTGATTCTGCTTGAAGATCTAAAATTTTATTTTATTATATGAAATAGAAAAAAGAAATTAAAAATTAACTTACTTGTTTGCCTTATCAATTCTGGCAAATATTTCTTCCAAAAAGCACATTGTCTCAAGCGAGGACCACGTCCAATGTGTGATGAATTCATACTTAATTCTAAATATTGTCTGCTTTGTGCAGTATGAAGAGGCCAGTCTGGCAACTCATCGATTAAGCCGGGATTAGGATTACTGAAAAGAATTTTCACATGATAAGCTCATTAATGTGCGTATTTTATTTTTCTCTTACCCAGTTCTCGCAAAGTTAGCCCAGTATCGCATGATTCGTCGACTAAATTGTTTCTCCTCCTCAAGGAAATCGAGCTTTGGATTTAACGGCTCCCCGAACACGTAGCTAATCTCATCGCCATGCATAACACCAGTCCAATGCGGCCACGGATTGCTTTTACTGCGATGTGTGTAAAAGTACATGTACACATTATTACCCTCTTCTGCGTAACGTTGAGCAAACTCATTGACATTGCATGTAAAATGATAGTCTCCAACCATCTTATCGAGAGCATCGCGATTGCTATGCGGATTATCCGGTTCATTCCAGTCGGTATATTCGAAAATGATTGCCTGTCGTGCAGCACCATTAACATATGGATTTAATTCGCGCACCGCTTGTAAAAATTCCTCACGCGAAACTGTTATACCCTCCTCTTTTCGCAGTAATTCCGTAAGGTAATAAATTATGAAGTAATAACCCTCCTCACTGTTACTTCCCGTCAATATTTCTGTCTTCTTGAAACGACCGCTCGTTAGTGATCTTATTGGTGTTTCATCCAGAAATGCGCCATCGACAACGGGCACAAATGGAAATTCACAAATACCCAGCGTTCCCCATTCATTATCGACTAGTTCTTTGGCGTCTTTGTTGCGTAGACATTCGACCGTTTCTCCTAACTTCTTTCGATCGTGTGGACATCCGACAGCTTCAGCTAATCTCAATGCTCGCAGCGTCGCTTCTTCTCGTGTCACCAACGCCCAAGGTGCTGTTGGCGATCCACTTTCAAGAATGGCACGTTGAAATAGGTCACGTGAGAGTGGAGATAACAGATGCATTGATACACTAACCGCACCTATATTTTTTTATTGCAAAAAAAAAAGAAATCGATAGAAATTATTATATCAAAAAAATATTTGCAACATACCAGCACTTTCTCCGAAAAGACAGATTTTATTAGGATCGCCACCAAAGCGATGAATATTATCGCGTACCCATCGTAATGCCAAATTTTGATCAAATAGACCAGAATTTCCTGGGGCATCGGGTGTGCCGAGATATAAAAAGCCCAAACTGGCAACACGATACTGCATTGATACAATGATGACATTTTCTTCTGCGGCAAGCGTTCGATGATCGTAAACATCGAGAGTTGATGTGCCTGAGTAAAAACCACCACCAAAAATCCACAGCATGACAACTGCCTTTTTCGGACGCGGACTCGGCACCACAACATTCACATAAAGACAATCCTCGTTGAGTTCAGTGTTGGGATTCCACATGGTGGCGCCTGGAAAATCTCCAAAAACGGTATCGACAATTTGAACACAAGAATTTGGTGGTCTCGTGGCATTGTAAATCCCTTGCCATTTCTCAACAGGACGAGGATGTCTGAATCGAAGTGGACCCAATGGCGGCTGTGCGTATGGAATACCGAGCCACGCATCAACCTTTCTTCCCGTTGGCGATGTGAGTGTTAATCCACGCACCTTTCCTTTGTCGGTCGTAATAATTAGTGGATCGTTCTCATCTGCATCTGCGAAATTTATTTGCGAATGAAAAATTATGTAGATTAGCATGGGAGCGAGTAAACGAGTAAGCAAGCAAGCGAGAGAGCTTTAAATTGAATTTTTGATGAAAATGATAAAGAATTCAAAGGGCTATTCAGGAGCGTAAAAACAGAGAGCGCGCGCGAGAACAAAAAAAAGGAGTATGAAAAATATTTTATTTGTGTTCACATCTCACCAGGATTCGATTCACGTCGTATATGTCGTCTCGTTGATGTCGAAGTTGTACCTAAAATTGGTGTATTTAAACTGATTCCATGCGGAATTTCGTGTCCTACATTTTCCCTTTCCAATTTTCCTAATTCAGGATCGACTACACGCACTGCGTCACCGTGACCTAAATAAACGTCCAATGTAAAAAATGTGTCTGTAAAAGTTAACAAAGAGAGAAAAAGAAAAACCAAACCGAAAAAACAACAAAAAAAGTAACAAAACAAAAAAATACAGGAAGAGAAGAAAAAGTATGGAACGAACCACCAAACCCAAATCACAAAAAAAGTATATTTTGAAAAATGTTTTTTTTTTTAAATTGAACAGGATCCACCCCATTTAGTTTGAATTTTTTTGATTTATGTTTAATATAGAAAGAAATCATAAATGAGAAAAAATTGAAAATTTCAACACAAAAACCAAAAAAGAAGTAAAAGAAGGAAGAAAAATGGGAAAATTTAAAATTAATTCACAAATTCAACCATTTGATTTCGAAATTTCGTGCTCAAAATATTAATATTTTTAAAAAGATTTTTGATTATTAATGCTTCTTTATCTCAGCATATGCATATTTATTACATTTAATATTTTGCAAAAACGAAAGAGCAATAATTGGGTTCCAAGATTAAAACATATCAAGAGCTAGGAAAAGTGTATCTTATTTCTTATTTGAGCTTTTCTCGTCCTCTTGTGTTTTTATCTATGAACCGCTATTGAGCTGTGTGTAGTATATAGATATAAAATCTCGTTTTATTTTATTGATTTCAATATAGACAATATAGAACACTTCCTTCTCAAATTAGATGAAATTTATGTATTATTCATAAAACTTTTTTATTATTATTTTAAAAGTTCTTATTTCGCCTCATTCTACTCTCATTTTTTAGTGTATGTTTGCTTTTTGTATATATTGAAATCAATAAAATACACTGCGTGCGCTTTAATATCAAACTATGTGCATTTGCTGTATGTATTCGGCATTTACTGATCTATATTTTCATCTGCTTTTTGATTTTACGTGTATTATACTTGTATGTATACATTTTGCAACTCGAAAATAGCTATCTCTTAATGCTTTTTTTGGTCATCGATATTTATTTGAATATATATAGCGTGTCGAGTTGCTATCGAACATTCAAAAATAATTTGTTCTTCCTGAAGCATTAACTGACTGCCTCTTTATAGTGTTGTTGTCATTTGGAAAGGAAATTGATGTGGAGCCCGTACACCGGTTGATTTATTTGATGAATATCAAGGAATACAGAATGGCTCATGAAAATGTGAAATATAGGACACAATCAATCTCAATATTGCCTCTCAATGCTCTGCAGTAATTTAATAAACTTTTCTTGTAAAAAGCCATTCTATATTTTATGCCATTAACCAATGATTTGTCGCTTTGATATGTGCATATTGAGACAAAAATTGCATTTTACTGTGATACATACTCAAGTTAAAAGTGCGCTGCTACTCAGTCATTATGGTGCATAAAATTTCGAAATAAAATAATTTAATTTGCAATATAGTTTTTACATCAATCTTACTTCAATTTCTGCAGAAGAAAAATTTTATACAAAAATATATAAAACATGCTACAGATACGAATGTGTTATGTGTTTTATGATAAATTTTTATGTTCCTATTGGCTGTTAAAAAGCATTTACAAATAAAAACGAAGCTTTTTTCCTGGTCTGAGTTTGAAGCTTTGCAAACAATCTGAATAAATCATTTAATTCATATGCAGTAAACTAATTGCTACAGGAAGAAATTGTTCAAGTTCATTATTTCAACCGCGATAATGAAACTGACGTTGATGAAGATTAATTAAATTAAGTAGGAAAGAAATGCACAATTTTTTCCCTACATTCATTGATTTGACGTAATTGACGTAAATTGATGCATAAAGAACATCTACAGTGAAGCGGGTAATTAAAAAAATTGCTTAATTAAATTTTTGTGCTGCTATGCATCACAAGCACTATGCAACTCAATTTTTCAATTTAAAGTATGTAATCATACAAAATAAAGTTTTATGAAATTATTATTTATAACTCTGCATTTAATTAATCTTCAAAGTTGTCAACATATACTGCTTTATGAAATATTCAGACATCGTCAAAATAGCAGAGTGAGTGATGGAACGTCCACTCAACCACAGACCAATTTCCGAATGTCAAGCAGTTTTCATTTGAATATATCGACAGCCATTATATAGTGCTTGGTAATTAGATTTCTCTAAAAAACAGAAATCAACTGCATTTATTCATTTATCTTCTATTTCATGAAAGGTCAGAGAATTTAATTTATGAAATTTATCAAATAGTGATTTGTTTTTCATCAAAATATGTGTTTAGTACTCGTTCTCAACAAAATTTTGCTTATAAAGAGGAAATTATTCAAACAACTTGATTTATGTATTTTCATCCTTAATTTTAATCAAATATCAAATGAAAAAAATGAATATGATCCTAGATAAAATTATGAGAGCATGGAAAACTGCTCAAAAATTGCATAATTTTGCATAATTGCATAATAAGTATTTGGGTGTAGTATTGGATAATAAATTGAATATGAATGCTCACTGTGATTATTTATGTAAAAAACTAAATAAAAAGTTTTTCGTTCTGAAAAGATGTGATAAAAAACTAAACTGTTATTCGAAAGTAATATATTATAACACCCTAGTTAAACCTGTCTATGAATATTGTGCTACTATAAACTATTTATTTAATAACTCACAGATGATACGTTTACAAAAAATCCAAAATCGCTTTATGCGAATAATTTTAAAAATGGGCATAAGGACTAGTTCTTCATTAATGTTGGATATGTTGCAATGGCAATCTATCAAGGATAGAATTGTTTATTGCACTTTAACCTTTATTCGTAGATTAGAGTTAGGCATTGGCCCAGGATATCTCTGTGATATGCTGGTAAAAAGGGATTCACTTCATGAACGTCAACTACGCAATAATGATGAATATAAAATAATTAGATGCAAGAGAGCCTCGACAAGAAACTTTCTATTCATAAATGGACTATTACTGTACAATAAATTCATGAAGCTATACAACATTACATTCGAAACATCAAGGGCTGATTTTAAAAAGAAGTTGTTATTATTTGTTATAAATGCTGAGTATGACCCAGGATAAGGTCTATTTTTTTTTTTTCTCAATCTTGTTATTCTGTCAAAAAAGTGATTATATATTATTATTGTTCTTTGTACATAAAATACCAATTGGTAAAATAAACATACATACATAC
>JACWBX010003333.1:10663-39297 GCA_014622435.1 Polypedilum pembai
AAAGGTCAGAGAATTTAATTTATGAAATTTATCAAATAGTGATTTGTTTTTCATCAAAATATGTGTTTAGTACTCGTTCTCAACAAAATTTTGCTTATAAAGAGGAAATTATTCAAACAACTTGATTTATGTATTTTCATCCTTAATTTTAATCAAATATCAAATGAAAAAAATGAATATGATCCTAGATAAAATTATGAGAGCATGAAAAACTGCTCAAAAATTGCATAATTTGCAAATATTTTTTTTCCAAGCTGATCTCATTTAATCAAAAACTTATGCATTTAGAAATTTCAAAATTTACTTGAAAAATGAGAGAGAATAAGTAGAGACTCGATTGAGTTTGAATTGAATCAATATGTCAATGAATAATGTGCACTCATTTCTGTGTCAACAACATGTCTTATTGTTGCTGTAGGACACATAAGAGAGCGAAAGTATGTGAGAAAAGAATAAGTTTAAGAATCATCATGCACATTCGTACAAACATGCCTATAGTTTTGTGTGTGAATCCAAATAAATCTCATTTAATACAGTGAAACAGCATAAACAAAATAAGGAAATAATAAAGATTGACAGAAGGGAAGAACTCAAAAAACAAAGAAGGAAATTATATAATAGCTGGGTAACTTAGAGTATAGACAAAAATATGGATATTTAGATATATATAAAGTGTGGTGCAAATATATGCAGTCTTCAACTAGTTTCAACATAGAATACTTGCCATCATCTTTTGACAGAACTGCTCCACTTGGACCAATGTCAGTGCCAGGCGTTTGTTGGGTAATTTTCTGTCCTAATATTGGTTGTTGCTCACTGAGTAAAGGAGTTTGCTGTTGTGGCTGCTGCTTTACTTCTTCATTATCCTGACTATGGTTTATTTGAGCATGCTGTAGATTGCTTAATACATTATCATTGAAATTAATATTGATGTTATTGTTGCTGTTAGTTATAAGATTATCATTATTTATATTATTATTATTGTTGCTGTTAGTGACGGCTAATAATTTCCCTAAATCATGATGCCTCGCACTGACTAGTTGTAATTGTAAAACTGTATATAGTCCTATGCTATAGAGAGCGAGTGCTATATGCCCGTGCTTCTTTGGACGTTTAAAAAAGGCTTCCACACCTTTTTTAAGAACCATCTCCATGCCTGGAGAAATCTGTAAGGAAAATAAACAGTTATTAGGTTTTAAATTTCATGGAAACAATTTGAACTTACTAATTGTCAACAGTATTGTAATGAAGAAAATTGATTCCTCATATCAATGATGCCAGAGAGATGTTTTACTGTTTTTCTCTCTAACTCTAAAACCTCTCCTTTGTTAATTTTAATATTTTACGTGTCTGCAATAAAAATAGCAAACTTTAAGTTCATTAGTTTTTGTTTAATTCGATCAAATTTATCAATAATGAACGAACCCTTCGTTTGTATAAACGGAAGATATAACAGAAATTTCTCGCTTCGATTTTCCTCGCTTTAATGTCAATCTAGCTTGATTCATAAGGTTATAATTTTCAGTTATAAAAAAAATTAAACGGAAACTGCTTAGAGAATACATTGTTTAAAAGTTACGCATTGTTTCCATTCTTCGAAAATCATATATACACACGCTCAAGTCCTTTATTCAACATTTCATGCAAATTTTTATATGTCACTCATATATGAATGAGGAATGAACGAGAAAGAGAAAATCAGAAACTTTAATAAAATAAAACTTTGTATTTCTTTCCGCATCAATAAAACGAAAATTCAAATTTAAAACGAAATTTTCTCATGTTCGTCTACAAATTGGAAAATTATACGACGCTTTTAAATCGATTTTGTTTGTTTATTTCCGCTGCTGCTTTATCACACTTTTATCTCATGTTGATATTATAAAATTAAAAAAAAAAGCGATTGCAATTAAAGAGAATTTGAATCGAGATTTTTAAATAAAAATTGTGGGAAATTTTCGCCTAAATAAATTTATTGCTTCGTAGTTTCCAGGAAGGATTTGTAAAAACACATCATTCAAAATAATCGAAACAATAAAATCTTAAACTTGAAAACAAGAGATAATAGAATATTTCATTCTATTAAAAAATAGGGAAAAATTATTCTATTGATAATTGAATATAATTCCAAAAATAATCATTTCCTATCCTATTGTGATGATATATTAACATCTAAAGTGTAAAATGAAGCCTGATATCTCATTAAATTTTATTCTATATATGTTCAAAAACTGAGTTTTTAAGAAATTTTTTTAAAAGAAAAGACAACCCCCTTATATTTGAATTGTATCGGGTAAATTTAAGACTGAAATATTTTATTATTCTTGCTACAAAATTAAATTCATACATTGAATTCAGTTAATGTGTCTTTCTTTTTTCTTTGGAAATTTAATTTTTCAATTTAACCCTTTTAAATTCTATTGATTTACAATTAGGCTTCCATTGGACAACATTTTTTACTGCTTTTTATTGCAATTGCTTTTGTTAACACAAAAACTTATTCACCTTACAAAACATTATTTATTTATTCATTCATTTGCTTCAACTGTTACTGAAAATCGATAAAGGCAAAGACAAAAAAGCATTCGTTTTGACTTGAAAATACTGGCATATTCGTTCAAGCTTGTGTTACTACTTAACTGCTGCTACTGTGTGCGTTTATTACTTTTTTGCATATTTTAAATCTCTCTCTTGATGAAAATAACTCACTTGATATCACAATGCCCAATTTCAGTATTTCTCACAATTTTGAGTAGAGCTTTTTATCAAACTTTATCGAACTTTGCAAAACTACACTAAAGTCTCGTTTTCGTACCGAAGAACATTTTTTTCTGCTTTGATTAAATTAATTTTCCAAATGATACAAACTACCACATCAAATTGCGAATATATAAATTGACGCATTCTATATCTCTTTCTATTATCTCTGGGTAAAAGTTTTACTCATGAAAATATGTGTCTTTCGTGTCTATTTGGAATTTCATCAGCAACAAAACCTAATTAAGTCTCAGGTGTTTTTAATATCGAAAACTTTCCCTTCCTAGCGTATGCGGCTGTATACAAATGAGATACTCTTCTTATGATTTTCAAGAAAAGAAAAGAATTCTCTTATGCGGGAGTTGAAACTTCATTGTCACCTTGCTTGCATGCATTTTATGAAAGCTTTCTTTCTTTAACGCTTCATTTTGGCCCTTTTTCACTTTCTTTCTCTCTTTTCCCATCAGAGACTTTCTTTCCTTGACATTTTCGCACTTATTAAAAACAATAAATCACGATTAGTGTTAAGTTTAGATCAAAACAATGTTGGAAGGGATAAAAATCGATGAGAAAAATTAATTCCACATCAGGATCTGTAAGCTCGTAAGATTGCAATAGGTCAAATGAAAATATAACAGAAAAAGAGTACATCGTACATCTAACCCATGTCAACGTTAAGATAAACTGAAAAATGGCTTCTTTTAAAGACTACCTTTTCAATATAAATAGATAGACTATAAAATTTCCACTCGCTTTTTCAGTGCTTTTCCTCTTCTTCCAAAATAAAGCATGAAATCTTCCCGAAAAAAAATTTCGCAGAGTATGAAAAATCGATTTTTTCCTTTCTTGTTCCAAACAACAAACTGTAAAGCGTGAAAGCGAAATGAAAAAGAACGAACGAATGAGAGAGAGAGGCGAAAAGAGTAGCAAATGAAACTTTTGGGCTTCCACAATAAAAATCTATAAAATTTTATAGACACAGAAAGACATTGGTGGAGAACAATGGGATGAATGTTGTTATTACTGCCATCCTCTCTCTCTCTCTTACATACACTTTCTATCTCTTCCCAAAGATGCTGCGAATATTACAATATTACGCATGCAAAAAAAGAGAGTGAGGAAGAAGGAAACTTTTTGGAGATATCGACTTTAAGGTGAAACGTGCTATATCTGAATGTGCACATACAACATCACGTAACATAAGTGAAAGCAATACATACATGAATGTTTTTATCTATTATCTTTTATCATTCAATTTAAATATCATTACTTTGCTTTGCCTCTTACGGTGAAACATAAAAATTCACAAATTGTACCAACTTAAATTAAACATTTAATTGGACCTCCTGCTTGTTTGCTTTACTGTCCTTCTAATCTAACCATTTATTTTTAGTTACAATAAAATAAAAAAAATAGTCAGACTTTTCAAGGTCACTTTGAATCATAAGCTTGATTTCAATAGACAGACAGACAGCAAAAAAAATTCTCCTGACAATAACCAAAACCCATATACGAAAAAATACACATTCTCTTACAGAAAAACAATGCAAATAAATGAAAATGTGCTAAAGTGAATGAATTAATTTGATTTGAAATACGCATTGATTTTGAGGTCGTAAAGAAAGGCACAAAAGAATGTCAAGCCTCAATCTATTCAATTCCGTTCTTTTTTTCGCACAAACATACACACACGCAGCTATTCATTTATTTAATTCCATTTTACATCCCTCTTTCACTAAATGGAAGAACTTATGGATGAATGTGCGCTAGATAAGGACCGACCGAGCGGGTGACATTTTTTTCTTTACAAAATTGAATGCTTATTCATATATGCCTTTCGCACTGCTTATTGACAGTATTCGTCGTCGTTGTAGTCGTCATCGAATACATGGCACGAATACAAAATTTTATCACATTTTTTTCTGTTTTAAATCCAATTCCTTGCTTTTTTCCGTTTTGGGACGTAACGAGAAGAAGGCAATTTCAGCTTTATACATATACAGACAGACAAACATAAGTAGATACATGTACTTATATACACGTTCTCTTACGATTATAGTTGCTTTTACTCCCTTTCTATTCATTTTTTCGCCTCTTTCTCTCTTGCTCGTTTACTTGCGTCTTATTCTTTCTCATCATGTGGAAATCGGCAAAAGCCACAGTAGTCGGTACATATGTGTGATGTGAATAAAAGAAATTCTTCCTGCTAACTGCGATAGATATAATCAATTTTGAAGATTTTTTTCTTCTCTTTCTCAAACAAGAATCAACTGTATTGTAACCTTCAAGTTGGAAATTATCTTACTATAACAATGCTGTTATTTGAATTTTCAAATCTATCAAGCTACTCAATTTTCAATCTTATGTAAGCATTTATTTTGTAAAAACCAAAAAATTCTAATGAATTTTGTCTTAAGTGAAAAAATTTTACGCTGCATAAATTAAAATACGTAAAATCCCTACAGCGAGAGAAGAAGTGGTAGCAAAAATACATTGATGCCTCAATGAATATTCATTTCTGTTTTTGTCGAATGTTTTACCATCTTTGACACACACACAGACACCATCATCATTATTCTACTTCAAACGCTATGCTAATTCAATTAGATGCTTGATTAAAACATCATGCATCCTCTTTTTTATTTTATCGAGAATTCAAAGCATCATGAAGATATTATTATAATCATGGAGAAATTTTGAAGTAATGACTTTTAAAAAGTTTGTTTACATTTTATGTTTGAGGAGTATTTTACAAATGAATAACCGTTCATATCGCATTTAAATGAAACTATCTTATAACATGACATGTCATACATAATTATATACTAACATGCTCGCATTGTTGTAGCCTTTTATTCTATTCTAAATGAATTTCTATGGAATTCTTAATTGAGTTGAGGTAATTAGAAAATGTCACATTAATTAAAATCCAATGATTATTGTTTGACCGATATTTATCGGCAATTTTATTTGTATTGCCATTTAGAAGAATAAAATCAATTGTCAGAAAAGACCTTTAAGAAAAATTTATCGATTGAAACTCTTTAAAATCAATCAATCAAGTGAAATACAGATTTGTAAAATTTCAACTTTATTCTGTTCATTTTCTTGTTTACACAGCTATATCTGTCTCATTCGTATTAAAAGAGAAGAGAAAAAAAGCTTTTTTGAAAGATGAAAGATAAACTTTTCATCTGCTGTGAGCCGTCGTGACAAAATTGTAATCCAATTATTTTTTCTGTCTGAAATCAGAACTCATCTGGGAATTTCATAAATTGATTTTATTTAAATTTAAATGACTGATAACTTTCGAAAAACAAACATTTAATCTCCCAACACCATAAAATAATGTCAATTTATTGAAATCCTGGTAATCCGATTCAAGAAAAGTGTCAGTTACATGTTCGAAAAATTTGAATGAAAAATAACATTTTTTCGAAATTTCACACCCCTTCAAAAATGAAAATAAATTTATAAAATTTATTTGGTTTTTTGAAAAACATTCTATTTTTGGTGAAATAAAAGAGAGTTAAGTGATTAAATAAGTATAAAGGAATAAAAAAGTATGTAAAACTATAACACACAAGAACAGTATAAATTTATGATCGTGTCAACAAATGATTCAGATAAGTGCATTTAAATTCAATTGAATGAATTTGATTCTTTGTATATTCTTCATTTTTAGCAAATCGTGAAATTGCTCTTTATTATTGTGAAGATTGTGTGCAAATTTCGTTTATCAAGTAATTTACACATTAGATCATTGTTAATACAACAATCAAAGAACATAAGAGCAAAGATTAGTGAACTGTTAATGCAATTTCTGTTTTGCGCTTCTAACAAATAATTTTTTGTGACATTTTTTTATTTTTTCTCTTCATTTTCAATCATTCGTTAGACGTATTCTGATTTTAAAGTAAATTTATATAAATCGTATGATTGAGGGAGAAGAAAAGGATCATCGGTGTTGAATTTATATCTTAAAAGATAGAATTTTTGTGAATTTATTGATTGTTTTTCAACGAGTTTTAAAAGATTCAAATGATTTTCGAAAAGCATATGCATATCCCCGGGAATACTGAAAATTCGGTATTCCTATCTTCGAATTGAATCGGACTACCAGGATTGAAATATACGTTTCGCCCTAAAAAAAGCTTCAACATCGTGTTTAAAAATTATCTTGATTTACGCGCATATATTTTAAATCTCTCTCATGTTTATGGCTCTCGTATTGCAGACAAAATTTTTTAAATTTAATTTTACACTATCAGAATTTGAGTTTGAGCGATAAGAATCTAGTCGAAATAGGTTTTTAAACATGAAAACGATTTAATTAGATGCTTTTATTTCCCGCAAACATGCAGCAACGTTTTTATTCGCATTTAAAGTTAAAATTAGTTTGCTTTACATATTGAGTTCATTTTTCAAGGACTTAATTGTTCGTTTGATCCTTTCTTTCTTTTTTCTTTTATTCGAGTAAATTTACAATGAAAGTGTCTAAAACTCGTCCGTCATCATCTCAAAGAGATAATATTAAAGGAAGAATAAAAACAGAAAATTATGTGACTTATGTACAGAGCATAATGAGAAAGAAAAACTAAATAAGAAGCGCACACTAGCAAACCCCTACAGACAACAATTATCTGCATTGCATCATCTCCATTCAGTTACCAGTATAGCATATATTCTGTATGTATATATATTTTTGAAAGCAGCAGCAAAATAAGCAGAGAAGAGAAGCACGGACTCTCTTGCTCTCAATATATACTCATCTCTGTGTGTTGAGATTTTTTATCACCAATGCCAAAAAAATTAATTTATACGTAGCATTGGGGTACTAAAGTAGGAAAAAGATATTGCTCTTAGTAGTTTTGTAAATATTTCCTACACAAAGCAACAAAAGAAACTAGAGAGTAGCTTTGACTAAAACGCCTATAAAAATTATAAAATTTGCTTAAGAATTAGATATAATTATAGACAATTTTTTTTTCCTAATGAAGATTTGTTTCAAGATATTCGAATTCAAAAGCCAAAACCCATCACTAAACAAAATCTATTCGCAATATATTCAATAATAAGTCTTCTACAGTTCCCAAAATTTTCAACATCGAATTTTCTGTTTTTTTTTTGATGCATTTTAAAATAAAACTAAAAATTATAACTAGGATCAAAATTTGAATCGCAAATTCAAGTGTTTCAATGAAAAATTAGATTTTTTTCGCCCTTTCGCCACCGTGTCCATCCTCTTATTCAAAACTTAAAAATTTTTAAATCTCAACAGTCAAAATTCTCGATTGATAGTATCAAATATTTATTTTTATTTATTTTTAAATGTTACTACTTTTAAGCATTTCATATTCACATGTGCTGCGATAAAATATGAAATGAAATAGTGCATATAGAAATAGTATTAAGAAGTCCCTTTCTGTCGCATTGTTTATTGGCTGGTTGCTTACTTGTATCATATCGCACTATTTATTTTTATGCTAAAATCAATAAAGTGTTCTAATTCTACTGCTGCTGATGCTATTGGGATATTTGAGTGTGACAGACAAATCAGTCTACCAATGTGAGCTATGCTATTTTGTTATTCTCACTCTCTCGAAAACGAGAAGTAGAGAAGGAAAGAGAAAATATTTTTATTTATGTTCTTTTATTATCCTTTTTCAGAAAAAAGGAAGGAAAAAAGTTGTGTATGTGGAGTAAGTCGTATTGTGTATATAGTATGTGTGTATATACAGTATAAAATTATATTGTCCGCCATTTTGTGATGGTATAAAATTTGAAAGAAGATATTTAAGCAATGGTACATTCCCATTCGTTTCAGCTCAACTCACAGACAAGCACAATGAGTGGATACGGAGGATGATATGAGAATTTTTTTCGGGGTTACGCACAACATGGGCCATAAAGAGAAAAGCAGCGATTCGGAGGCAGAAACGATGTCATTCGAGACATGTTTATTATTATTTACACAGCTGCTGTGAGAATCAGAATTATACACAATCAATAAATGAACAATTTTTCCTTTTTCTTTCTTTTTCTCTTCAGCTTATACTCGAGTATGGTGAGAAATTATTCCTTTTTGTTATTGTTATATGGCAATTGTACCCTTGAATACTTACTCACTTTACTTGATTGAATCGGACTGAGCTAGCCAATGCGAGTGAGAGAGAGAGAGAACAAATATACACTTATCAATATAGATGCAATCTCAACTATTCTTTTTTTTCTCTTAATTCTTATCACAATAAAATCTACTTTTTCACTTCTCTATTTCTTTACTTGATAAATCCACATATTTTTGTAATTTTATTATACACTTTTTTCTTCGTCAAGGACAGAAGTTTAAATTTTCTTCAATTCACCTATTTTTAAATGTTTTCAATTTATTTTTTCTTTTTTGAACACAAACACTTTTCTTTATTTAAATTCTTTTCACACTTTAAACTTCATCAGATTTGCTCTTTAAAAGTTCAATAAAATAACATTTTACAATTTGTATGTATGGACAACATGGACAAGAGAGAGATAAGTGCAGTGCATCAGAACTTTTCCACTCAACTGTCAACTGTCGGAATGGAAACTGAAAAACTTTTTTTTTTCTTTCTTTCTTTTTCTTTACCTCACAATTTCACTCTCTTTCGCTCTCACTCTCGTGACACTTTCGAAATAGAAATAATTTTTTCGAAATTTTAAAGCATGATTTTTATTATCCTATGTGAAACTATTTTCCATTCGTTCCGTTGTATTTTATTGGTCACGAATTAAATTGAAATTTTTTTTTCTTAAGAGCACAAAGCTCAGTTAAGGGCAACTTTAGTCCTCGATTACACTATAAAGAAAACAAAATCGACTGTTTCATGCGCGATACAGCGAGTAATTGAAAGCCAAAAAAATTATATTTTTCCTTGCACTCTCGCTTTGTGCGATAAACAGCAATGTGACAATTTGCGCATGTGTGGCATTGGGAAATGAGATTTCCAAAAACTCTCTACACTACACTATGTATGCAGCAGAGGGGAATATTTTATTGTTTGTGAGAAAGCTCACTCATTAAAAATGCTCTGTGAATGGAAACTTTCTGCTACTGTTTGCTGGAAAGCAAATGATAAAAAGTTGATAAAGGCAGAATGTTTAATGACGTCACTATTGATGAATGCCTATATATACTAAATATCTATTTATTTCCTCTCTTTTTCTCTCTCATGCTTGCTAGCTTTCCACTGACTCTTCTATTTTCAATCCTCACTTATGCCTAGTTTTATTTATAGATTTTTTGTTATATGTATGAGAAGTTTTTTTTATTGAGACTATCAGAACATCGATATCTTGCTACACTTCATGTTCTCTAACAAAAACTTTCTCGTTATCCTTTCCTTCTTCCTACTCTTCTTCTTTATTTAGATGCAACGACAATGAGCCTGCCCACTCGATAAAAAGGATGTTTTTACGTCACTAAGATCATTTTCTTGTAATTGCGATTTTCACTAATGAACATTATAAATTTTTCATTCGCAAAGGATTCTCTTGCTCTTATAATGGTCGTTTTCGCTTCTAAATTTATTTTTTTGGTAGTCGTCTTCTTTAAATAACAGTGTAGGATGTTTTATCAAATACTCAACAATGCTTTTATCGTCTAATTCGAGAAAATAAACAGTTTGACTCGCTTCATTGCTGTTTCCAAATTTAGTTGAGGGAGTCAATACCACAAAAATGGTTAGTATTTGGTTGATAGGCGGAACGACATATACATCGAGTGCATGGTTGATGAGCCGTTGATTCAATTTGAAAATTTGATATGATGTCAATTCAATAAGGCGGTTGAGTAATCTGTTGATTATTCGTGTCGAAATGAAATTATCGCTAGATATTCCTCTTATATTTGACTACAAATGAAAGCAATGCTGTTAATTTAAAATCATCTTAGTTTGAAATGAAGATTTACCTTTACTTTCTCAACTGATGAAATCATTGTAAAGTTTTTAATTTGCATTCGAGAGCTTTTAATTCCAATTGCAGCAAATACATTTGTGGTCATGTCTTTTAATTAAAAAAAACCAATTTGAAGCTTTTACAGAAATAAAAATAATTTTTAATGAGATTTACTGTATATAGTGTATGTGAAATTGCCACGTCCAGCAAAAGGAATGTATTTAATGAAATTTCCAATGCCATTAAAATCTCCTTTCAAATTAAGATCATGAAATGTTAACGAAAAGTCCATCGATTTATTTCGCCAATTGAATTTAACATGATTTATTGTGAATCGATCAATGCCTTCAAGCAACAATTCGTTGAAAGTAGAATTAAGTCTTAAAATTACATAAAAAAAATTAATTTTCAATCCTTTGTAAAAGTTGACTCTTGACTTACTGTAAAAATGAAAAATTAATCGAACAATTTCGATTGTTGAGCTTCAGTGGGCTTAATGGTCCGATTTTCAACAATGGAAATCCATAACGCATCCTCGCTTGAATTTTTTCAATAATTTTCTCCGCAGCAAATGTGCTTAAGCTACCTCTCATCTCCACTGACGCTTTTATATAATTGGATGGCAACGGTTGAAATAACAACATCATAAAGGTTTAATTACTTACGTAAATCGTTTCCATGGCATGCTCTTGTACTCAGAAGCCAACAATAGAATACTAAACTAACATAAAGTCGCAAAAGTGCACTTGAAAAGTTCATTTTTCCTATTATGCAAGTGTTTATACTGATTCAGATTAAATGCTTCCTACTTCAAAAGAGAGAAAGGATGCATCTGCTACTTAGACTTTAAACTCTTTTATTTCTTCTAATGTTTCGTCGCGAACTTGCACTTATACTATGTAAATATTGAGACACTTTTGATACAAAAGATTTTATGCAAAGTGCAGAGCGCTTATGAAGCACTTTTATAGTTTCAGCTCATGGTATTTATACATCCACTACTCTTCTATCTTAGAATGTCTGTAAATACCTAGTTGCAATTTCTCTCAATTACACTCATGCATGAGATGCAGATTAGACAAACTTTGTGGAGAGAAATTGTCATTTGTCAAGATGAGAGCTCGAATGCGTTAAAGTTCATTGTTTTTTAGAAAGCCATAACTCACAGTTAACTATTTTAATTGATCTATAATTAAATGCACACAAGTACATTCGCATGTGATGCATACAATAATTGAATAATTATTTGTTATTGCTTTTTACTTATAACAATATTTCTACTTTTATTTTTTTGCAAGTATCAATTAAGTTCTAGAGAATACTCTCGAAAATTTTTGTTAAACATTTAACAATAGAGTTTTATACAAAATTAATTTAGAATAATTCCGCTCATTTAATCGTAATAATAAAAATAATTTAGGCTTAAATTATAGAAGAAAGAAAAGACAATAATAAATATCTTTTATTTTATCATCAAAGAATTTACTGAAATATTAAAAATAGAGTAACTAATTAAAAGAGCTAAAAATTCAATAAAAGATCTAAATTTTTTTTTGCCATTTACAACAATATAATAGGAGCAAAGCTCGTCGCATTGATTTTTGATCATGACTACAAATTTTATAGTTTCAATAAAAGAAATTTTCAAAAGCGTTTTATATCTTTTAGTAATAAAATCGTTACATATATGAAGTTCATGATTTTAAAAATAACTTCGCGATGAAGATCACAAAACGTTGTAATTCAATTTACACTACTGCTCAAAAAAGTTTTTAAAATTTATTTCCAAAATATAAAAGTAGTCTGAAATGTAAATTGTAAATAAAATTTTTGTATTTATTAAGCATGCAGTTCATACTATAGTAAATTCTAAAATGAACATGCGAGCGCTATACATTATGCGGACCTTAGGCAAACTGTTTCCAAGACTCCATCAAGGAGCTGCTTAACACTGCATCTTGAAGATGCATTGAAAAATTTGTCTGATGGTTTTATTGAAAAAATGGTATTTCTTAAAAAGATGACAGCAGTGTACGTTTGCTTAGCTTTTAGCATTTACCTTAAAAAATTTTATACAGCAAATTAATGTTTATGAGTAAACTAAATTTCTGACCAATACTTTTTAATGGCAATCTATTTAAAATTTTTTTGAGTTTCACTGTGCAGAAATTAAAAGCATAATTTTCTTGTTGAAACTCATTGTATAAAGCTAAAAGAAGTGGCATGAAAAAAAAAGAAAGAAGAAATAAAAAGCTGAGATAGATATCTTTTCAATTTATTTTATTTTCATTACTTTTTAATATAATGACTTATTATTTCGCATTCATAATTACAACCTAAATGAAAAGTTTCTTTTTGAAATTATGAAATCTAGATATTTTATAAGAGTTTTACTATTTTTTAAATCTTTTAATTTTTACAATTGATATTGGCTCATAAAATTGCATAAAGGCACATGAATGAAGTTATTTAGCTCAATTCTCTAGTGTTGTGATACATCCCATAAGTTTAAATTCATTTTTAAAGTTTTCTACGACTTTTGCAATACATCACTGATTCGCTATCAACCGCGAATGAATGTTAATAAAATTGATCTACCTTCACATTCATCGTGAGAAGCAAACTCAATTCGTAAAATTTCGCTTTCGTAAGCACCGATTATATATATTTTAATAAATTTTACAAATTTTTATAAAATTGCTATATTGGTACCTTATTTTATTTTAGAGAAATCAGAAACCTACCTACAAACACAATAATAATAATAATAATAATAATATATGATACATAAAATATTCGATTAAATAAAAAGTAGTCAGTCAGTCAAAAATGAGAAAGTTACAAAAAATATACGCGATCTTTTTTGGCTTCTTTAAGAACGAATTTTCTCAAATAAAGAGAGATAAAAAAAATATCAGCGAGTATGTTTGCTGTCATTGAACAAAATTCTAGAAATATCATAAGAATTACTTATTTTTTTCTTACTTCATTATTTAAACACTAAATATTCGAGATTTCACAAGTTTTTTCCGCGCACAATAGAACGAGCGCAAAATAAAGTTTTAGCAGGTGTATACTTAGAATTTTTTTTTGTTCATTGAAATAAGAATGTTTAATGATGTTTTTTTAATAAGTATGATAATTTCAATATTTCATATTCATGATATTTGTTTCTATATATGTCTGTTTGTGACTAATGTATGAATGCAAGATACTCAAGCATCATTAACATGTCTGAATTAAATCAATTAGAATTAAATTTTTCAATACTTTTTATGTAGAAATTCAAAATTTTTTAACATGGATTATATAAAAAAGGTAAGTAAATCTTCTGCTTCTCGCTTCTATAATATCACACGTACAAATTATCAAATGATCGTTTCGCTATGTATAGGTTTAGTTTTTTCTCTTTGTTTTATCACAATATAAGTAATTTACTCGAAGCAATGCAGTCAAGGTAACAACATCTTCGCTTTTTCGAGCTTCCCATTATTATCTCACTCGTTTGTTATAGCGGAGTAATCACGATTCGTGAATGATGTGGATTTTTTGAAGAAATTCAGCGTCTCTAGAGTCTTTGTTGTGCGCGCTATGAGTTTGTCTTTGAATTTCAATATCGTTGGGTCTTTTACTTTAAATTCTTTAAAGTCTTCGCATGACTTCTTCAGTGTCTTGACACAATCAGCTCGATAATGCTGTAATTGTGCATCGTCTGTGTCAATTGAAAATGATTTGCACGGGCCGCCGAGACACGCGAGTGGAAAATGATTGTGCAATGTCAATACACGCTCGGGATTGTGGAAGCACTTGATGTATTGATTTGGTTTAGTGAAATTTGCGGCACGATTTATGTGTTGAAGCATGTGCATGTACTTAGGAATACCTGGCATCCACTCATGCTGATGTTGTGTCTCGTCAAAAAAGTAAACATTGCGCACATTATAGCTAGGATAGGTTGTATTTCGCAATTTTTTGCCCTTTTCAAGTACTCTCACCATTAAATCATGCCAACTCATATCCTCTTCGTGTTTCGGCATGATGACCTCATCAATATCTAACAATGCGATAAACTCATACTTGTACATGTTCTTATACAAACAATCATTATATGGAATCAGCTCATTTTGTCGCTTCTGACTAGTCTTTTTCGTGAGATACATGTGCTGTAACCCAGGCACATTCGGTTGACCTCCAGGCAAAGTCAACGGAGTCACGTGTACTTTCCCCTCTTTTTCATAATGTTTTAGCACTTTTGATATGTTCGGATGCACCTGCAGCTCGTAAAAATAAATTTTATCGGCGCCAAGTAGCGTAATTAATTCTATCCACTCGATTAACTTCACCGAAAGGTCGTCATAGAGAAAATCGAGACCTTTAACGCATACTGCAAAGCCTTTCTTTTGGTCGTCAGCCGGCAAATTGTAAATGACTCTTAAATTGTTTGTCGAGGTGTCGCATTGTTTTTCCACAATTGACACTGACGTGGGTACGAGTGAATGGAAAGGTTTTGGTATTTGACATGCAATCAAATAAGGCTGGTAGACATTGTTAAAATAGTTGCCCCAACGCGAAAACCTAAACAATTAAATAATAAAACGGAATTAATTTAGCATGGAGTGACATTTTTCAGCTGCCGCTGTTAAGCTTACCAAATGTACTTGTACTCGAAAGTCTTCACAATGATGGGGTCTTTTTGACCGTCAAACCAGAATTGACAAAAAGTTTTTACTGTTGGACTAATGCGATCAATCATTCCAAGAATTCTAACTGCTGGTCCAATTCTTGAACTCTTTCTTATGTCATAATAAGCACCAAAGAGTTGGAAAGTTCCATTCGTAGTTTGAAGTGTCTGCCAGTAAATGTTACTGAATTGTATATCATAAATGGAAGGATATTTCGCGCATTGTTTTGTATTTTTACTATTTGCTTGTGCTTGAATTGCTTTGTGTTTTGTCCAATATGCAATCGGTAGCGATGGCAACTTCTCCTCGACCTCTTTAACCAATTGCTCATCATCGATGCCTAAAAGAGTAGTTGTGGCCTCATACCGAAAAAGAATAATTGTCATCTCAATCATCACTTACCTGTCCTATTATCAACAAGCACTTCATTGTCAATGTATGTCATTAATCGCTCTGATGCGAAGGTCGTCGATGTCTGATCTAATAGTTGATTCCATTTTTCTTTTTGTAGCAAGTTTCGATGTAGAGGAATTTTCTTAAGGTATGATTGCGATGCTAGTGATGCTCCAGATATGTCTACATTGTCATTATTGATTTTTATCAAGCCTATCAATAAAAATGACCAAACTCCCAATATGAAAAGGAATTTGAAAAAATTTCTTTGAACGTTGTTCATGCTAGTTGTGTGTCTAATAAGTTTTTTTCTCTCGATGAAATTTCTTACTACTATATGAATTTATGTAGGCGTGTGTGGAATGAAATGTGCTATGCTGCAATCAAAAAGAAAAATTAAATTACATTATTGATTATTTTTTTATGACAATACAAAATAAAATATTGAAAAATATTTGACAGGCATTCTTAATAATAGCAAATTGTGCTAAAAAATTATCGACTTTTAGTGCACATGAGGTGATTACAAAACATTCATTCTGCAGCGACAACAGTTTGATTTATGGCACTACTTTTCAATTTAAAATTCTTTTGCGCTCAAATTATTTCCTTTGAAAAGTTCTTTCGTAAAACTAATAAAAATTACTCAATTTAAAAACTAGATCGATCATGTCCTCCATTTGTTCTCATGCCTCATATGATTTCCTGCTTCTTGTGCAAATATCTTCAGAAGCAATTTTCGATCTCACGAAATCACATAAAAAGCATTAAGTATTTAAATGATTTAACCATTTGTGCACGAGAATTTTGAAATTTTTTTATATTGCTCAATTTTCACATTTCATTATTACTGAATGCTATTTATTGTGAGTGGAATTTTTACTCATAAGTACTCATAGTTATAGTTGAATAATTTTTCGGCAAAAGACACACAATCGATTGGTTTATATAAAAATGCTTGACTTCTTTCTTTTTTGAAATGGTAGCGGCGTGACTTTGGATAGGTTGAGATCACTTAATTTCGATAAACATTTTTCTCCAAATTTTTCAACTTCAAAAAAAATCATCATTCACATTCTGTACGCAATAACATAGCATTAACAAAAACAGACTCTTTTCTATAATAAAAATAATGTGTTTTTTGCTTTCGCAAGATTTAAAAATTTACAAAAATAAAAAAATAGAGGCGGAAAGTGAAGAGAACTGAGAGATAAAAGGAGTAATAATGACTGAAACTAGATCTATATTTAGAGACCATTTTTAAATCTCTCAGCGCATTAGCCACATTGTTAGTAGAATTAAAAGAGACCTTGAACACACAATGTGAATACTGTGTGTGTGTTGACTGAAGGATAGAAAAACAAAACTTTATGAGTGCTGTCTGAAAAGATGACGAAGTGAATTATTAATCAGCGGGATATGGCAGTTGTTTCCTCCAATCTATAATATGCAATTCGTGCCGTCTGATGAGTCATTGACTAATGTTCTGTCGCTTATAAGCGCATAATATGTACTGAAGGTCTCTAAATTTTATTAATCAAGATGAACAACTGCAGTTCCGTTTAATATTTTACTAAACTCACTAATTAAGCAAGTAATGACTCTTTGGCTTCACTGCTCAGGTAGATAGATGTGTGTGAGAAAAAAAAACATCGCAAGATAGAAAAGAGAACTAAAAATTACAGTTATGAGTTAAAGACGGCCTAATGAAACAATGAAGAACGAAGCGTGTGTAAAATGTCTTCTTTATTGCACTCTCTGCAATGGCACATGAAAAAGTTATCAAGTTTTGGATTTAAAAAAATATTTTGGAAGCTATGAAAACATATTGCGAATAAACACCTACAACTAAAACTATCCGCCTTGACTTTTTATCGAATCCGTCTTGTAAGATTAAATAATCAAGTAATAAAAATTTTTATTACATTTTTGGCAATTTTACTTTCACTCGACTAGAAACTCTTCTCCATATTCCGTTGCTCATCAAACAAAATGCTAACATATTAAATATGATGAAAAAATATTCTTCCGTCAATTATCGATGATGCCACTTATAGTACTTCAGCATCCATTTTTGGGGTCACTCAATGTTCAATGAGGAGAGCAATCAGGAAGCATGAAATTTAGTTTGATCATCAAACATTTGCCTGATTGCCAATTTTAGAGGTTTAGATAGTATTGCAAGCATAGTAATAATAAAAATTTCAACAGAGTAGATTGCATGACCACAAAAGAAAGAAATAAGCATTGAAAGTTACTTTCAAAAAATGCTCATCGTAATTTTTTCGAGCAGCAGCAGCAGAAAAACAAGAAATAATGAGGTGATTCGTTTCAAAATTGATTTCATTAAAACAAATCTCTTTCATAGATGTCTATTTTCATTCTCTCTGCTGTCAGCAAATAAATTTATATTAACATTGTTATATGCATGCATGGGAGTGTGATAAATGTTGATTAGCATAAACTAAGTAAAGTGCATAAACTGAGGTCGCAGTAATAAAGAAAAATTTGCATTGTTTACGATTTGTCAGTTGCAGGAAAAAAACTATTTTGTCAGCAATTTTTGTGTATACATAGTTCGTGCAAACTTCCAATGAATTTTAGTGAAAAATCAAAAGTAAGACATTTTTAGGGCAAAAGAATAAAATAAAATTTATGTAAAGAACTAGAAAATTCTAAGCCACAGGAAGTAAGGAACAACAACATCTCAACTTCGCTTGTAATAATTTTTCATTGGCTAGAGCAAGCAGCTTGCATTGACATTGCCATCCATACGAGGTTACTTCATTTCACGTTATTGCACTTCTTCTTTATTGAAAAAAAACTGGTTTTGGTTACAAGCCACGCTCTTTTTCATTTACGTATGCATAGAGCAATGCAAAGTCCGACCTTTAAGGTCTACTGTATGAGTAACTCTCTTTCATTCTCTATTTTACCTCTCTCTCTCTATCCCTCTTTCTTTCTATTTCGCCTTTTATTCGCATTAACGGACAAGAATGTATGTACAAATGAAATATAACTGAAACATCATCATATTTTTCTCTATCTCTCGCTGCCTTAATGAATTGTTTCCTGATTTCGAGTCTGTATGGCAGAGATTTAAGCCGCGATTTACTTTTGTATTGTATTCATTTCACTCGCACGTTCTCAAGCTTGTCATTTTAGAAATGAAATTTCATCATTTTGAAATTCTTAATATATGACTTTTCATTCAGATTTATGCAAAAAATATAATGACTGTTGCTACTAGCTACTTCTTGGATTGCATTAATAAATAATTTTAGGCATAAAGAGAAAATGAGAATAATGAAAGGTATTGTGTTGATACATAATGAAAGAGTCGAGCGCATAAGAAAAGAATAACAATCTTTTGATAATGAAAATATACAAATAAGTGTGAATGATTCATAAGTCAAAGCATAAGAATAATTTTTCAATCTTTTTTAATGCATTTCCTGATTTTTTAAAGAAAGAACTCCGTTACTTTTTAGTTTCTGAAAATATTCTTTGAATATATTCAAATGTGTAAAAAATCATTGAAACTTTTTAATTTGTTTACTGTTTTAAAAATATATATGTGTCAATAAAAACAGATTAGATTGTCACAAAAATGTATGACAAATCTTTGCTAATTTTCAAAAGAAAAAAATAATCAAATAGTCAGCCAGCTGAAGAGCACATGTGAATACATACTGTATCTTTTTTAAATTCTTCTTTTTAACTTCAATTAGGTAGTTATCAAGTAGGTAATAAACAGGAATATATTACTTAGCTTATCTCAAAGCAAACAGTCTAGGCTATTTACCTAATAAACATCGTCAAAAACTCGAGTTCCCTTTGTGTGCAAAGTTATTCATCATTTTTTCTTTAATTTAAAGAGAGTTTTAAACAATTGAATTTTAATAGTGAGTTTTTATGCTAAGATAAACACGAAAAGATGAAAAGAAATTTTGAAATTCTATGGCCTCTCACTCTTCGCTCTCTTTTTCGTGCATTTATCGCAGCGTGAGACGTTATTGAAAGTGGAACAATAGTGAGCGACAGTTTGCTTAATAGAAGTTTAAACTTCTTCATATTCATGGTTTATTTTCTATAACACTTTAACCTTATTAATTTAACAAATTTACCCGTGTGACATGAGCGAATTTAAATTGAAAAATAAAATAAAAATAAATGAAATTCCAATACGATCGTTCATATGTGAGTTCATGCTGCTTGCTGCTGTTGCATGAAAGATGACATTTACACTATAGCGATTGCAGAACAAATAAATTATCATTAATGCACATATATAGGAAGAGAGATTTCATAAGATTCAAAATGTCACTTAAGTACTTGTTGTCATCCTCTTTTCGCTTTCTCAAAAGCTTCTCTTTTATTTTACTACATCTTTCTTCCATTAAAAAAAAAAAATACCATTTAATTTCTGTACAAACTTTCGTTTTCATTTATATTTATATTTTTTGCATGGAAAATTGACTTACGAAACTAAAAAATGTGAAAAATGTGATGCAATTGGCTATTGTGGGTGTCCAAAAATAAAAAATTTAATGATCATCATTCCAGGACATTGTAAATCAAACTTTTCTTTCTCAATTCAATTTTATTTCACTCTGCAAGTTATCGTTTATTAATAATAATTTTCATGGTGCACGCGATAATGTAAGCATGCATGTAGTTTGCCACTATTACTCCAAAGAGTAGTTTCGAGTGAAGTAAATAAATGAAAAAAAAATAGAAATCTGATGATAACAACACATTGATTTATGTAAAACAATTGCAATTTACCGTGAATCAAATTTCACCACTAATTAAGTCACTTGTAACCAAGCAGCAACAACATTCAAACATATTTTCATTATTTATAAATTATTTAATTTTCTTTCCTGTAATCTTTATCTTGTTAGACAACTGTGTGCAGATTCAGCTTAAGCGCGAGTTTCATAATTTACATAAAAAAATCTCACGACAACTATAAAAAATCGCAGAGGCCAAACTGATATAACCGAATTTGTGGTAGACAACCATTGAGAGAGATATGTTGCCATAACTTAAACAACCTTGACGATTCGATTGTTTCCCAATCAATATATTTGAAAAATTTATATATTTATGACTAATAATAACAAGGTATATATGTAGAAAACCACGATGACTATATACATCGGTTATCAACTGATTATCAGTATATTGAGGTGTTTGCCTTACTGCAGCTTCTGTTGCTACATCGATAGTCAATTTAATTCCAAAATTATTCAAATGAGCCTGAATTCTTGTTTTACTCTCCTGTATGTTGATTAATGAAATTTTTTTTACGATTGAATGTTCTTAAAAATGACATAACGAGTTTAAAAGTCAACGTAATAGCCGTTACATTTTTATTTGCCGTTATTTTCTTTAAATTTCATTACGAAGGTCGAAAGAAAAATAAACGAATTGACACTTCACCACAAGAAGAGACAGAAAAGAAACTTTCTAAGGATAACTGTATAAATGCACATTGATTCGTTCAATAAATTTATGTAGCAGTAATAATAAATAGGTGGCAAGTTTATAATAAGTATGTGCTCGCAATGTCCTATTAACTGGTTTTGTAGAACTACAATTACTGTTTAAGTTGTTTACAACAAGAAATGTTAAAGAAATAAAATCATGGGATTAAAAATCTTACAATGAGGATCGTATATTTTAAGCGCTCAAATAACGGTCATTTTTAAAAAATTTGTCAGCTATTGATTGTTAATTTTTTTCTTCAAATTGATTGTAAGGTCCATTGATTTTTATTTCGTGCACACATGACTAATGTCGAAGAGTGCTCTCACAGTACGTGTATTTCAATTTCTCGACTTAATCATCATCAATATAACGTTTTCTTAAATGGGTCAAAAATGTTGACTAAAGTATGTGTTAAAAAATATTTGCACGCTGATTAGTTTTTTTAGCTTATGTACATATATCGATACATAAATTCATCGAGAACTTGTTTTTTTCACAATAATTTATTTTACAATTGGCAACTAAGTAAATTTTATTTTTTTCACACTTTAAATTCGAAGAAAGAAGAATGATTGTTTAGCTTGTACCTTAGCGATATTAAAAAATGAGGGTATGTATTCCATTTTATCGATTTTTCTTCTTTTAAAATTTCTCTTTCTTCAATTTCTCTCTAAATTACGTTAATTGTATAAGAATTTCATTCATATGAAATATCGATTTCCAAAAATAATTCAATACTCAAAAAATCATAAAGCGCATGGAATTGAAAAGGCAAAACTCTAATGCAGTCTTTCTTTTTTTTCATGCACTAAATAAACTCTTCTCATTTTTGCTTATTCGATTAATAGAAAATAATAATGAAGCAAAAGAAAACTAGAGTAAAAATGGTATGTTGGTGGGTGGGCAGTAAAATATATATTTCTTACTTTACTATTCTAAATATTTCATTCATGACCAAATATGTAAATACTTATAATATTTAATAATGGGTCAGAAATTCACAGATTTTATTTATCAATGATATTTTAACTTTCTTACATACTGAATGCGGAATTTATAGAAACGAGATTGATTTTTTGCTGTCTAGTTTCACGTCAAACTGAAGGCGTGTAAATCAGATATTGATATTTACATAGCAGTCAGCAGGAGAGGAAGGAAAGTTATTGATAACTTGTACTTCAAGCTATCATACAATCATTCAATCTTGTACAAGTTTACAAGCTCCATTCATGATTTAAATATGAAACAAAGACATGTTTTCTAATCAAAGCTTGACTCAATTAAATTTTTAACGTCTTAATTCATTTGATTTGCATGAATTTTTAATTTATTAAAAGAAATTTCTTGTTTTCAAACAAAACAAAATTATTTTTCTAAATTTTCGTTATTCTCATAACAACAACCCTACATAATTTCAAAACACCTTGAGCGCAATGACAGACACACATCTGTGACAAGCAAGAAGGAGGAATTGCCGTAAATACAATGGCATATGATGAAATAAATAAGCGCGGTTTTGACAAATTCAATTACTTTCAATTTAAGGCAGTTAATCTTATATTTCCGTTGTGATGGTGTATGCATGCATATAAAAAAGCTGTTTACTGCTCAAGTCTAAACGTTTAGTTTCTCATAACATCCTTCCCATCATAATATCTGATGTGCAGCTGACCGTAATGTTTTGTTATAGCAACAACAACAACAACAACGACTTTATTCATGCAAAATAAAAATTTGTCTCCAAACAAAAACACTCATTATCTTTGCATTAAACTCAAAAACATTTTTTCATATTTTTGAAAATATTTAATCGTGCAGACACAATAAAGTTCTCATGTCTCGCATCATTTTCTCACACTCATTCTTGCTTCATGCGAACATCATCATCATCATTGGTCGTTTGAAGTTGATGACGCTACAGTAGTAGTTGGATGCGAAGAAGAGAGAGAATTATATCATTATGTTGCGTGCTTATAGACTGAAGCTGGATAGCTCAAGCGGATGTAGCAAAATACAAATGAGTGTGCTACCTAGTTTTTTGTTCTCGCTGTTGTCTCATTTGTCGTTGTATGTGATTGTAAAAAAATAGCAAGCAAATGATGGAATAGAGCGGGAACAAAGAATTTTTCTGAGCATCACTGTGCTTTAGAAATTCAAGCTAAATTATATAAATTAACTCTCGCTGACAGTGGCTACTTTCTACTCGAGTTCAGCATTAACCTGATTTTTGATTGTTCATTATTAAGAAAACAATTCAAATTAATTTTTTAGATGAAATTCACTTGGTTGGTTATTTTGCAGCAGCAGTAACAACATTGAAATTATGAAACTGCAAAGTAATTATTAAAAAACATTTTTTTTGCAATTAAACGCAACACTCGTTTTAAAATATTTAGAAAATGTGATCTGAATAATATTAACACTTGATTCAAGATTTTTCAATTTATTAACTTGAGACTTGCTTCATGTGTTTGTAATTAAACAACAAATTTGTATACCGCCAAATAAAAAATACTTTTGTTGTTTTAATAAATTAAAAAGTCTAAATTTATTACTCCGTTCTTTTTAGTCACGCTTGCGCCATTTCTAGAAATAAATTTACACCAGTGTATTATTTTTGGCAAAAATTTAATCTAAAAATAAAGCTTAGGAATTTGTGTTCAATTCAGTCTCATCAAAGAAAAGTGCCTTGATATTAAAATGATACTAGGTAAGAGTTGATGAGGCTGGTTTGCTTTTGCACTGACATTGGCACTATTCGAGGTTAAATTTTTTCTCTCTCCTCTCCTTTCTACCGCATGATATCTTGCATGGTAAAACTTGTTTTACGTTCAATAAAGCTTCAATCTCACTCGCACATCTTATACTACGAATTAAATTTACCGCAACAGTAATTGATTATAAGAGTGTGAGGTCATCAACTAAAAATTTGCTTACAATTAATCATCCAAACAATGATCCAAACCAAAAAAATTGATGAGAACTTTTTATTCCCCCCTGAGATTACGGAACTTCACGTTGGGCACTTTTAGATTGGATCATTCAATTTTAAATGTATTCATATTTTTTTTGGCACTTAATATTGAATCATCCGACTGAAATCAACAATTTTTTTCTCATGTCGTAAATATTCATTACGTAAATTAAAATCTTTTGTATGGCATTGTAAATCCTTCAGTATATAAAAAAAAGAGTTTATTGTAGGTACACTATATTATTTATGATTTATAAAGAAGTGATCATCATCATCATCATCAAAGGTCTATAATGAAATAAAGTATGTGTGTAATGTCGATAATATCTGAAAGGTTGCTTATTTAGACATCATAAAAGAGATTAAGTAAATTCATTGAAAATCAATTGAATTTAAGTTTTTCAACGGAGGAAAAGAATTACATTTTTAGTTCATGCATGTGTACATATACATTCAGGTATGGATAAAATGGGCTAGAGTAGGTTATAATGTAGTTAATGGCACACTTATTTCGATATTAGTATATTTTCTTTAGATTATTGAACGAGTCTCAATGAAAAATTACATATTTTGCATCGCCAACGTTCCAAACAATAAAAATAAATTAAGGATTGGCCTAAATTTTGGCTTTCAATGTAATATAAAAATTTGTCTCTCCTTCAAGTCACTACTTGTTATTTATTACATTTTGATAATATGAAACTTTAATTTATACTGGTCTCAAAATAATTGATTCAAATAAGTTTCTTCCGAGAAGAAATTCATGCGATAAACAAACAAAAATTAATGATCTTCGTATTCAATGAACAAGTGCCATATGACTAACAGATGCTTTCTCTTCTAGGAGATCATCATAAACATTGTGGTGGAATTTTAACACATTCAACAAAAATCTGCAGAAATGCGCTAAAAAAATGCCTGAACTATCACGATCTTCTTTTCATTTTCGACGTTCGCCCTCTTACTTTAAAAGTAAAGAATACTTTTCTCATTATTGTTCGCCGTGTTTACTTTAAAATTTTTAATATCTTACATTTTCCTTCTTATTTTTTTTTGTATATACTTCTCAAATAATGATTATATCAATTTAGTTTTGAATGATTTGGCGTAATAATTCATTTGTCATCACTCACTTCAAGAGAATTTTGTCGAGAACATTCGCAAACACTCACATACACACATATTTATTTTAAAATAAAAAAAACATGAAACTTTTTGTTTACCTGTTCGAGGCAAATATTTTGAAATGGACCTTTCCGCACTTATTGTACGATGAGCATCGTAAAATAAAAAAAGCAAGCTGGCTTGATTTATTTCTAAATTATTTAACGATTTTGTATTTTATTCTTTCGTCACTCGAAAGTGATTTTCGATTTCAGTGAGAATTTCTTTTATGCTGTAACAGCACTTAAAACTAAGAAATATGTATGTTTTTTCCCTTCTTTTCTTCTTCTCTCTCCTCCTCTTTCTTTTTATCGAACTTTTTTAAACAACAAAAAATTTTATTTTCAAATACAGAACCGGTTTATATTTCATATTATTGATATTTTTCACATTTTTCTTTCACTCTTGTTTCACTATTAGCATTTAATTAACATTTTTCCTATAAGATTATTTAAGATTTTAAACTATTTGATGATTCCGTGCATAATTTTTTGGTAATCACTTTTGATTTCACTGAGTTTTGCAATTCTTCTTCTTTTGCGTCCTCTTCTCCTTCTTCTTTTTAGAATCTTTTTTATTGAAGAAAAAAACAAACTCAAAAAACACGCGTTTTTTGAACAGCAGCAGTGATAATAATGCTCAAATTTATATGATGATGATCATCATCATAAGACCGAAGAAACCAAAAAGGAAAAAAAAATTGTAGGCAAGAGAAAAAACGTGCGACTGCTTGTAGTGAAATAACAAGACTGAAATGAAAAATGAAACAATGAAGAATATCATGCTCTCTCTCATTTTTTTTCTCTCGCTTTAACTTCTGAGAGAAAACAAAAAACACCAATAGCAAAAAAATTTCTATGAACCTTGTTGCATGTGTCATTTTTTGAGTTTCAATGCAAATTTTATCGCCTTCTACTTGCTTACTTGCTGTATTGTTTGTTAATTCATTTAATTCTATGCACGTCGTCGCATTTGGCTTCTCTTTTATGCAAAAAAAACGTCTTTCGCGCGCGTAGTCTTCCAATAGAATTTCTTTCAACGATAATTTTTCCTTTACCATTGAAATTGTCTGTTGTTTGAGTTTGCATGACGATCACCAAAGTAAATGATGTTTTATTAATTCTGCCTCATGATTTAATTCAAAATTAATTTTTCATCTTGTGGAATTTGTAGGATTTTTATTGCAGTGTCTTATGTCTTGTGGCATTCAGATAAATGGATAGAATTATTTTTTAATGCTATAAGAAAAAAGCAATCATAAAAATTTATTAGTCTCAATTAAATCTTGTCTACAAAGAATTCTAGCTTTTAGAATGGAAGCTTTAATTTAAAAATTGTTATTTTAAAGCGCATTTTGAGTTACATAGATTATCATAAAAAATCTCAATTTTAATAGATCTTTTATATGATCCTTTTTTATAACATTTTTTCATAATTATGAAATTATTATACATGTACAAAGTGAATATACTTAATATAAACTGAATATTTTCATCTCTTGATGATATATTAGAAGATTAAAAAATAAGAATGTTTGCAAAAGCTTCAAGACATTACACAAGAATGAGAGAGTGAGAGGAAATGAAGGTTAAAATGGAATCGTAATTAATTTATGCTTCATTTAATTCCTATTGTAAAGAACAAAAAACTGCTCTCTCATTCATCTTTACATATATTCTAGACAGATATGCCTTTCATTAGCTGAGCCAATGAACTTTTTCTCTTTGCTATATTTTCATCTTTTCTACAAATATTTGTGCCACTTCGATGATAGTGCAATTTTAACAACAACAGAATGGCTATTGATCGAAAATTTTTGCGTTGACGACAAGGTAAATTAAATTTACCGTTTATCATTTTTCCGCACTCTTTGAAATGATGTTTTGATCATCTAAATAATGAATTAGCCAGATTGAACTTCAACTTCTTCTTATATCTCACATCTTTTTCTTTATGGTCGAGAAAAATAGCACTTTAAAGCTATTCTACGTTTGTAGATGATTCTAAGTTTAAAGGTGCATAACTTGTGAGATCTTGAGTAATTTATGTAAGCATTCTTTTTTTTTTAAATTGCGATTCTCAGGCATGTAAAATGGAAAGCATGCCGTAAATTGCTAGTTCATTACACATTTCTTTCGCTAGTAAAATTCAAAGTCATTTGCTCGTGTGTGCTCATTAAAAAAATGGACTGATTCCAAATGTTTTTTTCTCCGTTAGAGACTCTCATTCAATTAAAGAAATCTCCAAAATAAAATGAAATCAACATTCTCAATATTAAGTATACGTGTTAAATGAAGACTTTTAGGAAACTACAATAAAAATTGAGACTTATGTTATTTATGTACAGCAAGAAAATGAAACAAGCATATGATATAATGTGTGAATAACACAGTCGAAAATTTGAATGAGAATAAAGAAGAAATTAATATGCACTAAGTCGATCGCATTAACAATATGTTGGGCAATTATAATTATCATTAATGAGAATTTCGTTTTTAGAATTTTTATGGCATTTTGAGCTGTCATTCGAAACTTGTCGTCAGATTTAGTTTTATGAATAAATGCATATGTTAATCACCGATAAAAATTTCCCGAGAATTTATTGACTAAATTTTCAAGCTGCTTTTCTGAATCATGAGGCAATATTTAAGTACTTACATGTACACATATTTTGTTTGCTCATCTTTAAAACATATTAAATTTAATTCAATAATCAAAAGAAACAAATGAGAAGTAAGCAATTAGCCTTTGGCGATGCAAGTTATAGACAAAATTTAATTCTCAAGAATTTAAGTTGAATTCCAATACGATATCATAATGTTGAAAATGTTTGCATTCAATTTAAGTATTTAAATAATAATCGGTAATGACTTGCTTTTCCTGAATCATGTTCACATAAAAGCTATTTTAAGCTATGATTTGATCGTCCTTGATGAAAATATATATTCAATAATTATCTTCCAGCTATAATATACAATAATATGAATAACTATGGGAAGATGTTGAAAAAACAACTCAAAACAATGTAAAGAGAAGCGATCATAATTAAACGCCAACCGCTCGAAAAAGAAATAATACTCTGATTTTAATCTTTAGTGTTCATGTTGAGGACATCAGTTATTTTATTTAATGGGTTGTTGATTTTAATTGGGTTTTGAAAAGCTCAAAAGATTGACTGAATGTTTAGGTGATGTCATTTTTATGGCATGATGTTAGCACTTATTTCTCTCAAT
>JACWBX010003336.1:4239-15301 GCA_014622435.1 Polypedilum pembai
CTTCTTATTGATTTTTCCATACAAAAATGATGCGCATACTTCTTCTTCTTATCTGCATAATTCCGAACCCTATTAAATTTCCGTTTTTTTGTCAGTTTTTAGAAAATTCAAATTTTAAACTATGGTGTTAAAATTTTAACACTAAAATACCTAATTTAACTCCAAAAAAACTTAAAATGTTTAAATTTTAAGACTTTTTATTTAAATTTTAACATTTTGGTATTAACTTTTGCCTTAATACTTTTTTAACATCGAAATATTTAAATTTTTTCTATGAGTGTGTGAACATTGTTTACATACGTGCGGAAATTACTTCAACAGATGACAGATGAACATTATTGCAGATTCATTATTAAAGATTGAGTAGATTATTATGTTATCATCAACTTACTCTTGAATATATATTTATGTTTTAATAGTTTTTAACATCATTATTATAGAAATTCATTTGAATAATATAAAGATTTTTATTTGTCATTTAGAATCTAGATAACAGCTTGAATGCTCAGATGTAAACATTAAATTGACTTTTATATCATTGAAAAATGTATGGCACTTAATCACATAATAAAAAAGACTCAAATATATTATTTTCAAGCAAACAACACAAGCACATGCTCGTGATACTACTGACCTTTTTGTATTGCCTGCATTTTTTCGAATGAATGAACATTTATTGATGGCTTCACTTTGTCTGTTAACAGATGATACAAATGGATCCTTAAAATATGTTTAATACTTTAAAAATAACAAATTTCAAGAATTTTTAAGAAAATTAAGATACCACAAAAATGTTTATAAAAGAATATTTTTAAATTGTTATAACAATAAAAACAGCGCCATTGTCATTTTAGCTACTGCAATAATACAAAAATTCTAAGCTTCTTTTTCTTTTATTTTTCCCTCTTCTCTTCTCATTTTTCAGACAATGACAATTGAACATAAATAAAAGTTGTCTGGTTAGCAATTTCCCATACACAAACACTCAGATGATAGCTCTCTTCAACGACAAGCTTTTTTTCTCTTCCTTTCTACTGTTTTTCATTTCTTTTTTATCTCTGATAAAAGATTATGTTATGTTGCGAAATTATATGGAATTCGAATTTAAATTACAACATAATGGATGTAGGGACTTATCATCCTTATATTGAATTATTCATTACTACTCTATTAAAGAGCCTATAAAAAACATCATCGATTGGATTTTGACAATGCTCAAGCATTCGAAAAACAGAAACATTTTTTTTTTGGACAAAAATCTTGACAGCAGTAACACGATAGTAAAATCGTCCTTGACTGCAGCAGCCACACTAGATGTTTAGCATTTCATTTTTGGATAGCAAGCAACATCTAAATTTATTTTTTGCTCGCTTTAAGCATTACATACACGCATAAAGTAGTGGAGCACGTGAAACAAATCGATTATTGGCACTCATAAGAGCAATTTTCACGCTATGTAATAATATAAAAAAAAAATGAACAGTATTATTGCTTATTTCTCGCGCATATAAACTTTTCATACCAAAGTTATCTTTATTTGATGTGAATATGAATTCAATTTAGAAAAACAATAAGCTTTCATACAAACATGAAAGCATGAACAAATCAGCAACTTTTTTTGTGTGTGCTGCCATTTGCACATTATTTTTGCTACAGACGCACACACATCAAAAACAATTTGTTCGGCATTACTAGAGAAGCATTAAAAATGAGAAATGGTATTTTGATATATGTGTACATATTGACTTTTATGAAAATCATGGAAAATAAGAGATTTGAATGTGCACACAAGTCATTTCTGTTTCATTGTCTTCCTATATAGCTATATACAAAATTGTATATGTTATATGTTGTCTGATTGCAATAGCTCATAATGAAGTGAGCTTTTGTATGTTTTTCATGTAAATAATAAATGAATGTCCTTTGACTTGATAAATTCATATTCTTTAATGCTAAAAAAGCATATAATAGCATGGACATTGGTTTTTGATACGAATAATGCTCGAGGAAATTCAAGGGGACGAACAAAATGGTGAAAAAGTTTCAAGTTTCTGATATCATGTCCATTTCCCTGAAAAACTCGTAAAATCTAGTAAAAAGACCTTTTGCATCATTTTTATCGCTTGTTGTTACCTGCAAATACCTTGAAGTCATTGAGCAAAAAGGGTTTTGAATTTCAAGAATCAACCAATCGACAAATTTCTCGACCTATTCAGCTTTTCTCTTTTACAAAACTTCCTCTTTTTTGAAGGAATTAAAATTCTTTAAAATGTCAATAAAGTAGATTATGACCTTTACATCATGAAATAAAGAATCATTTTTCAGTTAACAGTTTTTTTAATTACTTAGAAAGAGTTTGAGTTTTATTTATATATAAAAAGGTAAAGTTTCTTTTGGGATTTGAGGAAAAAGTTTCATTGTTATGTGTGTGGCTCATAAGACCAACATAAAAGAATACAAGAGAACAAGGAACCTTCGATACAAGACAAATAGAATTAAATAAATAAGAAATGACGAAAATATTCAACAGAGTATTTAAACGCATTTTAATGCTGTAGATCAATGTTCTTTATTAAATTATTTCTTATTTTTAAATCATGTAAAATTTAAAGGGGAAAAATTTTTCAATCACAGACAACATTGCGTTTTAAATTTTAGTTTTTTCAATAGCCGATAAAGTCAAAAAAATTTCAAATAATTTGTTAGTAAAGCTTCAACCTTTAATTTATTTGAAATGTCATCACCAGAAGAATCACCAATATATGGACCATTTTTTGGAGTTATGGGAGCAGTAGCTGCAATAGTTTTTAGCTCATTTGGTGCTGCTTATGGAACTGCAAAATCTGGAACGGGAATCGCAGCTATGAGTATTATGAGACCTGAATTGATTATGAAATCAATTATTCCTGTTGTTATGGCTGGAATTATTGCCATTTACGGTCTCGTCGTAGCTATTCTCATCACTGGAAATATCAAAGAACCAAAAGATTATTCTCTTTACAAAGGCTTCATTCATCTTGGTGCTGGGCTTTCTGTTGGATTATCAGGCTTAGGTGCAGGTTTTGCAATTGGAATCGTTGGTGATGCTGGTGTCAGAGGAACAGCCCAACAACCAAGACTTTTCGTTGGCATGATTTTAATTCTAATCTTTGCAGAAGTTTTGGGTCTTTATGGATTAATTGTTGCCGTTTTCTTATATACCAAATAAATTTCTTTTTTGCTTCAATTTTAATCTAAGATTGTTAATAAAATTAACTAAACTCTCAAATTTATATTTTCAGGAAATTTAAAATTAACGGTCGAATCGAATTAAACTTTAAAAAAATTGCAAAATGCAGTCAACTTCATTTTATTTACATTTGAAAGTGAATATTTTCACGTATTTTCTTAATTCTGTGTGTATAAAAGCTTTTTCAATAAAAGTCAATACAGAGCATCTTAACAGTGACTGTTTTACCTGCATTTTCTATACAGAATGCGTTAAAATGCTCAAAACAAGCAGTGAATAAAGAATAGAATGGAAACTTTCTGAAACGCAATTTTATTCTTTTATTATAAAAGAATCTTAATGTTTTATTAATGAATAAACTTGAACTTTTATAAATAAACTACAAGTTTTCTGTAAAGATATGTTAAATGAATAAAAATGATAACGATTAAATTCAAGTTAAAAAATATCAGCACAATTCAAGGGGAAAATATCTCAAATATATAAATGGCAGTTAAATTTAAAATAATTACAAATAGGCAATATTTAAATATAAACTATATGCAGACAGCCAAAAGGACAAACAAATGACATAAACTATTAAAGAAGATAAAAGTACATATAACAAAAAGGACAGATTGCATTGATACTAAAAATAGCTCTTTTACTGTAAGTAAGCTCAGCCTTCAAAGAACAGTCCACACGCAAATAAGTTTAGGACCAAATAATATTTTACACACAATATTTGCTTTCTAAATACTCACCAAGTGTTCTTTTCATAAAGAAAGAACAAATTTAGTGAAAAAAGATTCATCCGCCTCCCAAAAAAGATAGTTTCTTAATTTCTGCTTGTGCAATCAATAAACATAGTTCTCACCACATATCTTCATAAATGCCCCCAGCTTGAAGAAATAAATTTGTGAAGATATTTTATTTGAAATCAATAAAATCATCTCAACAATCGACTAAGTTCCTCCTTTGTGTCTGCCTTTTATCTTACTCTCTTTATCTTTTTTTTTTACTGCGAATGTAAATAAAAAAGCAATTTTTTCATTATATATCGTCTTCTATGGTATCATAGAAATAGTTCTATAAATAAATGATTGATTAAATGAATGAGACGAGAGAGAGAGAAAAAAAAAGTTTAATAATGGAAAAGGTGATGATAAAGAAGCTGAGGGATGAAAATTGAATTCTTAATAGTCTTAATTGCTTTTACGAAACACAGCAAATGCTAAACGTAAAAGTTTTCCTCTCGTCAATTACTCGAAACTTTTCTCAACGAAATTGGATTCATTCAGTAGACGAAAATTGGTAAAATGAAATCTTACACCATTTTTCGTTCAAAATAATAAGTTGTAGATTTAAGCAAATGACCTTCAAAACTTATATTACTAAGTGAGACAGCTTTTGAATGCCAAAAATATCTAGATATTGATCATTCTATGAACATTTTATACCAGTAAAAGGTGTATCATGCACTCTTGTATAAAAACAACACGCATTTTCGAGCTATTTAAGGCTAAGACAACAAAAAATGACAAATTTTCAATTTTCAAAAAATAACGTCTTTTAAATATTTAAAATTTAAATAAAATTAAAGCACTATTTAATTCTATATGTAAAGTATCAACCCCTTAAAATCATTTCAACATAAAATGGGACGCATGAATATGCAGACAATAACAAAATATAATTGTCCAATTTTATTGTGTACTCAAAAAAGAATTTTTCAACAATTAAAATTTTATTTTTACTTCCACTTCCCAAGTTGAATTAATTATATGTTTGTTTCTCACGCAACTTATAAAACCGCAAGTAAAAAAAATGCAAACAAAATAAAATGCAATTTTCTCGCAGTTATATTATCAATGACAATGATAAGAGTTTAATCAATCTCTGTGGTGTTTGTGCAAGTGCGCTGAGAGTGAGAAAAATGATAACGTGAATGTGAGAAAATAATTGTTATCCATCTGTCAAAAAGCTATAAATACACACGAGCGAAGCGACTGCATTTATTTAATAAAATATTGTGTGCAGTTGAAGTGCAAGGCTAATCTGATTGTCGCATTTGTTGAATAATAAAATAAAATTTAAAGTGAAATAAAATGTCATCCGAAACGGTAATAAAATTGACAGTAAACAATTTCGGTAGTGTGAAAGATCCTGTCACGAATGAAGAAAAGTTGGTGAAGAGATTTACATGGACAAATGAGAATACCCGTGTAACAATTCAGGTGTGAATATTTATTCAATCTATTTCATTTGTGATTGATGACGATTTTATTTATTTTTATTGAAATTTCTTCTCTCGTTTATCTCCTTCACAATGAAAACAGTTAATTTCATATGGTGCAATGATAACAAGTTGTAAAGTCCCATCAAAAAGTGGTGAACTTGCCGACATTGTTTTAGGCTTTGACAGCATTGAAGGTAAGCTTTAAAAAACACTACGTGAGTTTTTATATAAAATGAAAATTCAACATCAACAACGTGAAGGAAATAGCATGCGAAAAAGTATGAAAAAGATTTGGGTTCTATTTGAATATGGCAGCTGAGAAGTTTGAAAATGTTTTAGCGCATTAAATTTTCTTTGAAAATCGATTCAATAGAAGAAAAAAAAATAATTGTCATTGTTTGCTTATTTTAAATTTCAAATTTTGCCTCAAAATTTGCTATTTCAAATATTCTAAAAAGTAGACAGACAAAACGAAAAGAATAAAGACTATTTTGTAAGTAAGTTGAGAGAAAATCTTGAGATTGATTAATGTGCGATTGAATTTTTCTTTTTTTTCCTATATACTTTTTTTTTCTTCTTAAGGTTCTGTGGTAAAGAACTCGTCGTACATTTCAATCAGTTGTGTTTAACAATCATTATGCGAGAACAATTTTAGCGATTTCAGGAATTTATTTCCTACACGCTTTTCGTCTATTATTCTTCATTTAAAATTCAATTCAATCAAAAAACAAACACACACTCATGCGAAATTGCTTAAAGCATGCTTATTATTGGAAACTCTTTTCCTAAAAATAATTAGATTCACTTCACTCATTCATTATTTCATCTTTCGATTTGCTTATCTTATGTGTATATATATATATATAGAATGATTTATGGTACGATTATAGGCTATCTAAAGGATGGAAATTCAGCTTATTTTGGAAGTCTTATGGGTCGCGTTGCAAATCGCATTGCTAACGGAGAATTTAATTTGAATGGTGAGAAGCATGAGTTGGCAAAGAATTTCCTTGGCAAGCACAGTTTGCATGGTGGTATAATTGGTTTCGATAAATTTAACTGGGATTCGTATGTTGATGGAAATGTGGTTTATTTGACTCACGTCAGTGTTGATGGTCATGAAGGATTTCCCGGTACAATTTTGGTTACTGTTGCATGCGAACTCAACGTTGATAACTCTTTCTCGATGAAATTGAGTGCAGTAACCAACAAACCAACTTTGATGAACATGAGCAATCATAGCTACTTCAATCTTGCTGGACATGCTGCTGGTTTTAAAGAATTGTATAAGCACAAATTGACGATAAATGCTGATAGAATTTTAGCTATTGACGATGAACAAATTCCTACTGGTGATTTTCAACATGTAGCAGAATCTGCTTTTGATTTCCGCCTACCTATGAAACTTGGAAAAGCGATTGCAAACACTCCTAAAAATGGCTTTGATCATAATTTCTGCATTACATCTGGAACATCACAATCGTTGACGTTTGTGGCGCGAGTGGTTCACCCAAAATCGGGACGGTTCATGGAAATTTATAGCGATCAGCCATCTGTGCTTTTTTACACGTCAAATAATCTCCCAGATCCTTGTAATGTAAGTAATGACGTTAAAAGCTCATGTTTGCAAAGCAAACAAAAACTCACGTTTTTTGTGATTTTAACATTAAAAATTCAGAAATAATTTAACTGTGACCTTTTTGTCACAAACAACATATTGAATTAAAATTTTTAATTGAGTTATTTAAATTATTTGATTAATATTTTATTAAATTTAAACAATTTAATTGAATATTGATTGTAATAAAATGCGCTTTATAACAAAATTTTTACTTAGTAAAATTTTTGTTTTCATATTTTCAGATAAATCCTTCATTACCAGACGATGTTTGCGAAAACGAAGAGGGTTCATCAAGTGTAGTTGGCAAAAATGGAGCTCAATATAAAAAGCATGGAGCATTTTGTTTGGAAACACAGAAATATGCTGATGCAATTCACCATGTAAAAATATTTTCCTTTAAACTTTATATTTGAACAGAACATTAAGGAACTTTTCTTTCTCTTTTTTCTTTTTCACTCTTTCTCACTTAAATATTCGTGAAATAGGAAAATTTTCCATCAATCATTCTTGTTCCTGGCAAGGAGTATGAGCACGAAACTGTTTATAAATTTGGCATTTATGATGACGAGAATTGAGAAGGAAGAAGGCAAATGGAAGATACCGGATGGGAGTACAAACAAACATACATTAACATTGCTGTTGATGATGTACGAAGCGCACATTTGAGACAATAAAGTTTTATCTTCTCTCTTCCGCTCACACTAATTGCCATCTTTCACATTTTTCATTCAGCAGGCAAGCAACCGACGTGTTTAATGAGTTTTGTGGCTTTACCTGTTGAGTGCCATTTGTGTGTGTGCCATTTTACTCTAAAATCTAATTTTCTAATTGAAATGTGATTACAATTAAGATTTCCCACTTCAAAATTAATTTATATTATATATAGCTTTCTCCCCCATCATTTACATCGCCTATCTTTTTTATTATTGCCTTTCTCGCCAGCAGAAAAGAAAAATAAAGTTTTCTATTTTTAGGACATATTTTAATAAGCACATTCATTGAATATATTCAAATTTTCATTCTTCTCAACTGTTGTTATCACATTTCGTCTTAAAATTGAATTTCAGAAAATTAGTGGGTATGAGCTTATAAAAACCGCAAATTAATTTACTTTCTACTCTTTCTCAGCTCATTTTGTGTCACTTTTGCTTTAACAAAAAAATAAGCTATGAAGAAGGGGAAGCGCAATTTAAAGTTTTTCTCATCTTCTTCTACATTAAAATCAGTTTGAGCTCTCTGACAAGTTGGTAAATGAGGAAGAATAAGAAAAAGATCTTCTCATACTCTACAATTAAAATCTTCATTTTTCGCCAGTCTCGTGTATATATTTGAATAAATATATTAAATTTTATATAAACAATTATAATGATGGATTTATTTTATTCTGCTTTCTGATGTTGGCAAATTTTGATGGTGATGGCGATAAAAATTATTATTTTTTTTCTTTTTCGAGAGTTACAAGGTGAAAAAGGTTCAGTTGACTTTTCAGATAAAAAATGTTTTTCTCTCTCTCTTTCCATACATTTTTTTAACCAAGGAGGAGGAAAAGGTCGCGTTCAAAAAAATAGCCAAGTTCACCAAATGAATTGCTTTTCTCTTCTTTTTTTATTGCTTATTCTCTTTCGTCGCATAAATATTCAAACAAAAACAAAAATGAAGAGAACGCGGAAGAATGCGCGAAAAAAAACTTGAAGAAACAAAAGAAATTACAAAGTTGTGACAAATGATTCAATTAGCTTCACACAATAGAAAAATGTTCAGTTGGTCGAATAGAGAAAAGAAATTAAACTTTTCAAAAGGTATTTAAATTTGTTTATGCTTAATGACACAACAGTAGTTTCATTAAAGCTTAAATTTCCCTAAAGATTTCTATGAAAACGTTAATAGAAAGAAGCAGAGCAGTAAAAACGACACCAAGGAAGATGAACATGCGTTGGACATTTAGGAATTTAGGTCAAGTTTAATCATTGCTACTAATCTTTAAATTAGTAAATCACAAGCGCACTACATTCAAAAGGGAGAATTAACGGTCAAAAAAATTACTTTAAATCCAAGAATGTAAAAAACTAATTTAAAAAATGCGTTTTAAGATCATAAAATTCAACTATTAACTTTCATTTATATTTCTTTCCCTTTCATACAGCTTACAAAGAGCGTCATTCACATCGTGTATGAAAGAAAAGTATGAAAAGGATAATAGCATACACACACATACACACATCTTTTATTTTTATAAATGTTTCTTGCTTACAATTTTTCTTTCACTCCTCCCTCCATCTTCATCATTTATTTTTTCTCTTTTTTTGGATTCATGCCAATTGTATTGAGTCGCAAGATAAAAATTAACAACTTCTTTGTGTTTTAATAAATTCTCGGTCGTTTGTATTGAATGGAATGAAAATTGCTTTCACTTATGCTTTGTGTTATGAAATTTATCCTAATTAATAAGAAATTTTAGTCCTCCGCCTCCACACACTCTTGCCAATTAAATATTCGACAATTCATTCACCAAAAGAACCTCAGGAAACTGCTCTTACTCCTTCTTTTTTCGGGTCTTCTACACTTTCTCATATACAAAAAATTGTAATCTTTGCTCGTTATTTTATTTAATCAATTTTCAGGTTTTTGTGGTCCTCAACAGCAGCCTCAAGTGGACTGAGAAGGGTTTTTTATTATTTTACTTGCCATTTCTTTAATCAAATTCAAATTTTTCTCTCTCTCTAGTTTTTTGTATGTATGTCATGTTATATTTTTTATTTAGTAGGATCAGATTGTAGAAAGGTAACACTGCATATCTATATTGTACTTTTTCTCGGTTTAGACTTTTGGCTCATTGTGCGGTTAATCTTGAATATTTATTACATATTAATTGAGTGGTTTTTGTTACGGCACAATAGCAATTTGAAAGTTGATCTCAAACACACAAAGCTTTGTGCTTTTTCTTTTCTCTCTGAATTTAATGTTAAGTGAACAAAAGAAAAAAATGAGCAAGGAATGATAATTCCCAATAGATTGTAATAAAATTAAAAACTCATCGCATGACAATGAGAATTGAAAGTTTTAGAATCAAGCATATGGCATGAGGTTAATACAAGCGCATTTTTTTGCGAATAATTTTTTCAATTAAATGTTCACTTTGCGAGTTACAAATGGAAATCTTCTTTTTTCGGACCAAGTATCATTAACAAAAGCTTCTATTGTTCATTTCGCACGTCTGTCGACTAGATAGCATTGAGTAACAACAAAAAAGAGTCACATTCCATTCTCATACTTTTCCATAAATCATGCTAAAGCAGTATCATCTTTCAAAGAAATACAGGGAAATGGGATTGTAAAAAGTACAAGAGAATAAATGTCATCACAATGATCTATAGAAGATGTTCTGAATCTTGATGGTGAAAATTTTTCTTATTGATTAAGTAAAAGATAGATGTTAAAATGAACTATTCTGTTTTGTCTTCAATTTTACATAAATTGTTCTCTTTAATCTTGCTTTTTATTTATTAAGATTTATCTTGTGTGAAGCAGCAAACAAAAAAGAGAAAAAGAAGAAAGAAAGAGTGCTTAGTGTGAAAAAGTTAGCGAAAAAACTTGTGTAAAGCTCTCTCATTCTAGAAAAGATTATTCTTGACTTTATATATGAATGAAGAGTTTTTCTTTTATATCAGTCAAACTTTATTTAATGATGTCAACTGAAATATTAAATTACACTAAAGAAAAAAATTTTATCGTTTCATAACTCATAGAGTTTTGAAATGAAGGTCTATAATTTATTTAGCATATTTACGATAAGTCTTTCTTACATGACAGATGAGTAAATAAACACGTTCGCAACTCTTCATCATGATAATATTTCCCTTATAGGACTATGATTAAAAATTGGTGAAAGTACTCAATTGCGGATTGGTGTACTTTAGCGCATTTTTGGCGCCCAGATCAGTGTTTGTTACAAATAACAGTTAGCTAATTCGTTTTTAGAAACAGAAGCTTTACC
>JACWBX010003337.1:0-10051 GCA_014622435.1 Polypedilum pembai
CATGCACTAAGGTGTTATGTCTTGAAAATCACTTCTGTCATGTTTTCTTTATGTTTCATGACGTTTGGCAACTTTTTGTTCAACATCTTGCCGGACCACCACGCACTGTCATTGACCGGCATGCACTGACTCAGACTCAAAATATTCAATTTTCATCGTATTCTACGCTTCAAGACCTTTCCAACGATATGCTATACTTATATGTTTGAAAAATTTTGAAAATTTTCAAAGTTCATGGTCTTGTGCCTGGAGTGCATGGCTTAGGCCATGATATGTGAAAATTTTCAAAATTTGTTTTCTTTGCATTTTACACGATTTTGAACGTTTTGGGCGAAAAAAAAATTTTTGACCAAAGATCATGGCCCACCACCTTTCTACGACTTTCCGTTATCGAGTTATGACTGTCACATCCAGCCAGCCAGCCAGCCAGCCATAGTGAACCTATAAGCGTATTTTTTTGCAAAAATGCGGTAAAAATATAACATGCATAGAGCAATGTGCAGAGCAAAACGTCTTCTCCTTTTTCTTTTTTCGGTTTATCGTATCTGCTTTCGAACGAGACATACGTTGCGATGTCAAAATAAAATGTGATTGATTATGGTGATGCAGGAGAGTATTGCGGAAAATTTACTGAAATTAGTTCAGGTTTCGACAACAATTGAAATGAGAAACAGCTCATTTTTTACCTTCACATCTCATCAGAAGAGGGAAAGAGCGTCCTTCAATGCTTCTACCGGTATGATCGAGTTTCCCTTGTCGCTCACATTCATTCTTTCGTTACATTAACCTTTAGCATGTTTTAGCCAGCGATTGAACATCTAAATCCACTTTCCAACAATTTTTATGCACATTCAATCAAATTTCAACTCTCTTTCAACCCTCTAATTAAAACAGCATAATGTGAATGGAACAAATTTTTAATAAATTTTCATATTGTGCATTCATGTCCATTCTTCATGTTGTGTAACACAAATCGAACAAGTTTTTATGCCTATCAATCTGACACAATCTATATACAACAACAGCAACAGCAGTAGGCTCGGATTTCTCGCTTATCCGATTTTCATGTGCAAAGTTAAAAACTTTTAACGGATCAAAATAATCATGCGACATTAATTCTTGTCAAACATATCCTTTCACTCTTTACATTTTGACCACAAAACAGGAAATCAAAAGAAATTTTTCATTTTTTCATAAACCACAGAGAATTATTAGATGTGGTAATGTGTGAAAATTGCTTCAATAATAATTATGATAAATCTCCTTTCTTATCCCTAAATGCTTCAATAATTCACCACAAAATTAATTTTTTCATGTAATTTTAGGAATGAAAATGTTAGTCGACATAATTAGCTGTCACTATTGCAGCAACATATCCTTTCTAATCGGCTGAGCAAACGAACTATTACAACTGCTGTTTGCTGCCACTCTTTCATCACGAAAACAGCAAGCAAAAAAAAAGAACTTTCACTTGAAATTGGCAGTTTTCTCAAAGCACTAATCATCGAATATATATCGATTTCTCTCACTCTTCTCTTCTTCTCACGTTTAATCTGTCTGTTGATTGAAAACATCTCGTTAATTGTAAGTTATTGCATAATTGAAATTGAGAAAAAATACAAACTTTCATTCTTTATTGAAATCTTTTTTTTCTTTTCCATTTATTTATTTATAACAAGTTCTTCTTTTTTTTGTATATGAACTGTCACCAATGGAGAGTGTCGGGTTGAAATGAATTGAAATTTATTCAAATACACACGCGGCTGTGATTTATCGCGCAAATATTTTATTTACGAACGCAGTTGTACTAATTTTGCGCCATTCAATCTTCGTTTCATTTCATTTCCTGAGTCTATTCTCTCTTTCTTCTTCTTACTTTGTCACGAATCTTTTTTTCGGTGTGGTGTATATAATGTATCATCATTCATTCACTTAGAGAAGCCTTCATGAAAACTTTAACGATGACACTTATTATTTAAATCTTCTCTTTTTTTGCACATTTATAGTGCGATGATCATAGTTTCCGCAAGAAATGGAATTTTAACGGAAAGTGTAGTAGGATGTGTTCATTGTACTCATACTTTATGAAAGACATCAGTCTAAAATGTTCTTTTATTATCTTTTGCGACTGAAAGTGTTGAACATAAAAAATGAATTTTGTACGTAAAATGTTAAAAAAGAAGAAGAAGAATATAAGCATTTTATTCACGTTTAAATCCTTCAATTATATCACGATTGGTATCTGTGTTTTATTAGCATATTATTAAAATAATTTAGTTTATAAATGATACAATATTAAGAAAGAAATTACGCTTCAAAAATTGACAAACAAAATGTAAACAAAAGAATTCAAGATTTTAAACTGTAAGTAATTTTGCAATAATTAGTCAATTGTTTGACTAAAATGCACTTGAAAGTATATAAAAGTTTATTTGATCGAAAAATCAAGAGAGCTCAGCTTAATTTTTATGTTTACAAATTTTCTAGAAGTAAATTTCATACTGAAATTAAAATTGTAAGCTGTGTATAAAGATTACCATCACAATGTTCTTTATTCTTTTTTTTCTTTTTCACCAGGATGTACTCTTTAGGGACTTTTTGTAAAACGGAACATTTCTGATTGTTCAGTTCATCCTTCCGTTCACAAAACAATGGCGGGAAAATTTTCTTCTTGTCACCCATCGTTAGGTAGCTCACTCAAGGCTGTGCATTATTTAAATTGACTACAATAGACTTTCTTGATCTCGTCATCATCATCATGATCCGCAATTAAGCAATTATGTCCAATTAGCAATTTAAGAAAGAAATTCGAGAGTCCGAGTTAAACCCTAATCAAGTGAATTTGCATCTTCAGACGATTTTAATGACGACCTTGAATGCGATATTTCCACTTCATATAGCTTCTATTGTGTTGTTTTGATATCATTTTAACATCTTAAAGTATTGGACTGAGCAGCTTAAAGTATTAACTCAACAGAGAGTGAGAGCGTTGAAGAAAAGAAAAATGTTCACATACTGAAGGAAGCTTACTGAGCTGAAAATCATTTTAATGTATTGCCAATAAAAGAGATATGAATCTGTTGTAGGGGAAATAAATTTCATTGTGCCTGGTGATTTGCGCAAAAAAGAGAGACTTAAGTCACAATCCTTTAATGATCATTAGATTTTACCTTGAAAATTTTATCTTTACTCTTTTTTCTGGTTCTGTGTAAGCAATTCCGTGACTTATTGAAAGGAAGCATTCGCACGTGTAAAATGAAAATTATACAGAAATTTAATTCTGTGTGAATGTTGTTAAATGATATTAAATTTCAAGCTCATTTTTGTACATAACTCTCAATATAAAAGTTAAATATTTCATGAAAACTATGAATATTCAAGTTGCAAATTTAAAAAATTTCCTTTTCTTACGAAATTCACGCTTTGTTGATTTTTTCAGATGTCTTTTTTCATTCTCGTGTGCTTTCTAGCTGTCAGGTTTATTGTGCTTGGCATGATTTCACATTCGTTTCGTGAGTTTTATGGAAAGACTTTCCGGCTCACTCTTTCTCCTTTTATAACATAGCTAGAAGCTTCTATTATATTGTATTTATAAAAAATTCAATCAACAAGTAATAAACTGATTAAATCAGAAAAGGTGTTTTAAGACTTTCTTCCACACTTTTGCTTCCGTTCATAATCAATAACGTTTTTAAGCTGACCAAAACATAATACTTACATAACTGCACACATTTAACACAGAAAAAATGCGAATTTCCTCAAAAAATCAATTTTAATCTGCTCTCAAAAAAATTATTTTTGGGATTATAAAAAGTTTTTAATATCTTCACGAGAAAATACTTCAATTTAACTCGATGACACTCAAGCAAACGAAAAATTCTTTCTTGTCTCGAGAAACTTAATGAAAAAATTGTCTAATAACTTTTAAATCCCTCTACCGCCGTCGTCATTCATTGAACATCACTTGTTTACATATCTCTTGAATCTTCTTACTTATATTAATTTTTTCCTTCTCATAATGAGAAAGTAATTAAAGTCAATGTGCGTCAAAGGCAGCTGTGCAAATTAATCTTCCACATTGAGTGAAGAAAAAGAGTGAGGTTTCTCTCTTTTGAAAAGGACAAAAAATTTGAAGATCAAGAAATAATTTTTTGATCTTTTATTTTTGACTGTTAAATTTAAAATTTTAGACGAAAGAAAAACTTTTTAAATGTAAATAAAGAAAACTTTGCTTTCTGAAATCATTTAATTTACTATTCAAAAGTACTTAATTCATTAGTTTTGTATTGTAAAATAAATTGTTTATTTAGGAGTAAAGAATCTCATCAATTAGAATATTTTATAAGTAAAACTTCAAATCTGTAGCTTCTTTATTATTTTCAGTTTTCAATGTAATGAAAATAATAGAATATCGACTGTATTGAAAATCTAAATATAAAAACGTTGGCAATGAATATAAGCTTATAATCTTCAGTTAAATCCTATTAAAAAGGCTTATTTCATTAGATGTTCGAGCATTGCATGCATTAAATTTGCAGTAGCAGTTGAAAAATGAAAGTAGAGCATTCATAATCATCATGTAGATAAGAAACAACCACAGTCAAATGAAGTTATGCTGATAGCTTTCTTGTTTACTTTCATAATCATGTATATTTTGCATAAAAATCACATTAAGCGTAAAGAAACATTAGCAGAAGTGTCTTAGCGTAAAAACTTTCAGTATCGATCAAGTGCATTTATTGTGTTAGGTCTATAATTTCATAATGAATGAAAGTGAAATACATGCTTGTTTTTTTTCATTCATTTATCACAATTAATCGTTTAGGCGAGCATAAAGTTTATTCACCTTATTAACCAACTGATGAAGACTGAAAGTACAAAAAACATAAAAATGAAGTGCGCACTTTAACTTTAAAGAAGAGTATTCGCTATACCATGACTCGCTGTCTGCTTCTTTCATTTAATGCTTTTTAAAGTTAAATGACTCGAAACGATCTTCTCTATATTTTTTGAACTATTCCGATTATAAAAAAAAATCAAAGCACTAAAAAATGAGTTCATTAATTCGCACACACACGCTGCTTTATTCTCCACTCGTGCTCTTTCAAATCTCAATTTGAGAACTTTTTTTCTCTTTTTCTCTTGCTTTCATACAAATGGCAACAATTGTCGTGATTTTGAAATAAAAAATGATTGATTTTATGTTTATTTTGTAATTCGTTTCATTGTCGATGATTGATTGAACCGTTTGATTTCTTTCTATTTGCCAATGATACTGGCTCTTTAATAAAATGAAGGACATTCAACTCTTTCACATTGTCTTAACTCACCCGTTATAGGTTGACCCATTTTGCATCGTCCAGTACTGGTCTCCACCGTGACTTGGCTCATTTCCATCGTCAACATTATTACTGTCTTGTGACTTTATGCTGTCCTCGTTTGTATTCTCATCATTGTTCAATATCTGCTCCAACATTTGAATTTTCAACATTTTTAATGTTTCTCGTTAATATTTTATTCACTTGTCTGTACTAGTGTTTTGATAGTTTCCTGACTTTATAACATTTTTTTTTTCTCTCTCTGTCTATCTATTCATAACTTGCACAAAACAGCAATCAACAATTTGGTCTATAGAGAGCAATGTGAAAAAAATCCAAATCAAAAAATTATGCTACACAAAGTTTTTGTTATTTTTTTCTTTTTGTAGCGCTTACAATTCAATATTGTGCAACTTCAGTTATTCCACACTGTATATTTTTTTTAGCTTTTCAACGGCTCACAAATAAAAATCATCACTTATAATAGCATTGAATCATTTTCAGGTTTTTAATTGTAATTATTTCTTTCTTTTATTAAGCTCTGCTCTTTTTTCGTTAGCTGCTGCTGCTGCTGATTTGTTGCTACAAGTAGAAAAAAACAATAAAACACACATGATAAAATTGTTGTGTGAATTAATCCAATTTTTAAACAAACAAAAAGCCGTAAATGAAAACCATTGAGTAAGCGGATCAGTAATTTTTCAAAACAATCAGCCAACTAATCGATATATGCTCGTTTAATTTCGAGATCGACAGCTTATGCTGTTGTTGTTAATGAAAATTTATTTTTCTTTTCACATTCGACTTGATTATTGTGAAATAAATTAGATGTATGGGGTTTTATTAATATTGGATTTGAAATCTTTCAATTATTGTCTTATCAAAATGAGCACTCTTTTTTTATTGATTTTTGGTAAATAGAAAAACAAGACAAACAGAGAAAAAGCTCAATCTTTGTTTTTTCTTACGATTGAATGAATCATTCTGTATCTGTTTGGAATAGAATTAGGACGATGATTAAAAAGTTTCCTCTTCGGTATTAAAAATTTTTTCGTTCTGTATTAGAAAATTGCTTTTTTTAAGTAACGGGCTGCTAATTTTTTTGAATTTGCTTTGAAAAATTACCAAGCCGTTATTTTTTATAATTTTCATTAGCTAAACAATTTTCCTCTTTTAAAATGCAGAAACTTTTTCGTATGTATCGTACTTTTCAGTATATTTTTTTATTATTTATTAGGGATTTTTATTAAAGAACAGCTTGAGAATTCTAGCAGGCTCATAAAAGTTGTAAATTTCTCAAGAGTTCAACGTTTTCAATTAAGATACGACCTAAAAAACCTTGAACTTTTGATCTCACTCTCTTTCTCACTTTATCCAAATAATACAGGCAATGTACTTTTAAGAATGTTTTTCTCTATGAATATTCATTTTTAATGTCAATGTTTGAAAAAGGCATCTAATGAGCAAGATTAATTATATTTTGTTGATAATTCTTATTTATAAAGAAATTTCTTCTCTGACCTCTGTTAAAAGGTTCAATTATATCAGAGACCCTAATTTTTGTAACAAGCTAGACATAAGTATGAGAAATTGTGTTTTTTCTGGAAATACTTTTTAATTGTGAAGTAGAAAAGAAGATCTAAGAACGGAAATCGTCCTTGATACTTGATACGCATTTATCTTAACAACATTATGCGCAATTGGCAAGTTTTATATTTTTAAGACGCACTTTCAATACTATTTATTACATGTCTTCCACTTGATCAATTTTCCATTACTGAAATTGAATAATTGTTTCAATCATTCATCATTTCAAGGAATATTTTTTGATCAATTTTTTCGCACAGAAGAAAGGTATTATAACCTATGCTAATAATTCCAATATAAATCATCATTATTGATGAAAAAATAATTTTACATTTTGAACAGCTCTTACATGTAGATGATGAATGTTTAATTTAGTGAAAAAATATCAAACGTTAAATGGCTCATGGTAAAGTTTACAATGACAAATCATTCAAAAAAAAAACAATTAATTTACAAGAAGGTTCAGTTTACTCCTCTCCATTAATTTCAATAAGTTCGGTTTTTGTTTCATTTCGACAAACAATTAAATTCGTTCAAGAGCTATTGAGAGATATTTTACTTACTTATGGGACTTCCCTCCCTACACTTGCTGACATTGAAAATGCACAAATGAATGAATGAATGGATGTTTTCAATTTTTTTCTTCTTCTTTACGATGTATATATATTGTACTAAGAGAAAAAGCCAACGGATATAATTTTTATTCTTCTTCAAAACGACAAATAAACAATGAATCGTTATTGTTTATCATTTCAAACATAAATGAAGACGAAACAAAAGGCCTGCTCATGACACTCGCATGCAAGTGAAAATTTCCCATTTTGTATGTCAAGATGAAACCAAAAATTTATTATTACTCCGAAAAACCAAGTAAGAAAGACACAAAAAACAAGAGAATATTGAGCTTGCTCCAGATTTTCAATCTACACACATGTGTTTTTGTTTTATGTTCGCTCACAACTTAAAACACGCTGCCTGTACACATATTTTTTTAAAAAATTTATAATTGCTACACAAAAGAAAGTTAAGAGCGTCCAAAAAAAGCAAGAGGCGTATGTTCACAATGTGGCGCATAAAAAACATTTTCAAAGAAGTTATTGAACTGATGATGTTTTTAAAACTTTCGTTAGTTAATAGCAAAATGAATTATTTTAAAATTTAATTAGTTTTTTAGTGAAAATGAAATATTTTTTTGAAATCTTCAATTTTAATTCATTTTCAAGGTGAAGACACTGTAGTTATAATTTTATTTTTAAAAACTGCATAGAAGTATTATCATTTAGAATTTTCTAATTAACTTTTTCTCTAATTGGCATGAACTTTTAAATTAAATTAAAGAATAAATCAAAAAACAACTATAAAGTTTGACAAAACTGACTAAAATTTTCTTGGTTAAAAACACATTCAATTAGGCTAATCATGAAACACAATAAAATTCTATTAAATTTTTTTGCAATTTATCAGAGTCTTTGCCTTGTTTATTTCATACACACACAGTGGCGAATTATAATATAATAAAAATTCGCTGAAGGCTCGTCTAATTTAAAACAAATTTATAACTCTATTAAATGTTGATTTTATTAGATTTTTTTATTTCATTTCCATATACTGAAAAGTCTATGGGATGATCTGTCACAATCAACATCTCAATTATAGCGAAATGAAATAAAAGCTCTCGAGAGACGAGCAAAGTAATTGAGGAAATTGAATATTAAAAACGAAAATTGTTTATTCTCTTTCTCTTGTGTTTCTCGTTGAAGGCGGCTTATAACAGCAAATGTATTTAAAAAGAAAGATTTTGACAGATTAATCAGTTCTAACTACATACCATAGCACCATAATCTTCTACTTCATATGTATGTACACACAATTTTCTTTTTTTGCTAAACTCAATGTGTTGATATGAAATTATCAAGTTTCCTCATTCGTCACGACGAGGGTTTTTGTTGGTTAGCTAAAATGATTGACGTTCACACAATATCATTTATATTTTTATGTGAATGTCTCTTTTCAATAGATTCTCAATTGAATTCTATTCACATTCAAATTCAAACTAAACAAAATCTTTTCACGTTCATCACCTTTTATGAGCTACTCTAGTTGCTGATGTTGCTTAAGAAAATGCTCGCTTTCTTATTTTTCGCACAACATCAATTTGATGGTGTACAATACATTAATAAATTTTCCAAATAACACGCCGCTCATTTCCGTTTGCACCACTTAATTTCAATTAAGTCATTATTGTATACACATTTATTTATTACTATATTACGAAATCAAAATGCGGTTAATTAATTAAGAACTTTACCATATACAGTTTTCTCATCCTCTCTTTCTTGTCGATGAGAAAAATTTAATAACGCGCGAGCAAGAGAGAAATAAATGTGGACACCCACAAGCTTCGAGCTGAGATTCTAGACTGATTGTATAATTGTTCAAAGGCGAGCTCACAATCATCACATTAGAGATTTCTTTCTTCTGCTTTACAAACACTTGTTGTTGGAAATTCACTTTTTTTCTTTCTCTTTCTCTCTCATTCGACTCTTTTCTCTCTTATTCTCTCAATAAAAGCAACAAGCTGTAGAAACAAAAATGTTTTTCGAACTTCCAATGATAAAGTGAAATAATATTGCATCATGATTTCGCATTAGTGGAATAAAAAATCAACAACGAAAAATTTTCACTTGTTGAATTAAATTTCACGATTATTGCCCTTACGATGGAACGAAATTTTTCGGCTAGGAAACTTTTCTTCTAGAAATTTTTTCGGCTAAGAATTTTTTCCGAGCCGAAATTTTTCGTATTGATTTTTTTAACACTTTTTATTGCACTTTATCCAACCGAAAAAATTCTGCTATAATTTTTTCGCTTGTTGAATTAAATTTCACGATTATTGCCCTTACGATGGAACGAAATTTTTCGGCTAGGAAACTTTTCTTCTAGGAATTTTTTCGGCTAAGAATTTTTTCCGAGCCGAAATTTTTCGTATTGATTTTTATAACACTTTTTATTGCACTTTATCCAACCGAAAAAATTCTGCTATAATTTTTTCGCAGAAATATTTCCTGGCGTAAAATTTTCGGATGAATATTTTAGCCGAATTTTTTAGGTTGAAAAATAAATATAAGATCCAGCCAAATTTTTTC
>JACWBX010003338.1:6070-30140 GCA_014622435.1 Polypedilum pembai
CGTTAGTGGGGAAATGATTTGTGGGGAACTGATCGTGGGCAAGTGTCACAGTGGGCAAATGATTGTGGGCAATCCTACCTGTGGGGAAATAATCGGTGGGGAATTGATTAGTGGGCAAATGATTGTGGGGAAACGTCACAGTGGGGAATTGATCGTGGGGAAACGATTGTGGGCAAATGATTAGTGGGGAATTGTACGATTCCCATGCCAAACGAATGCGATTGAATAAAATTGCACAACCAACAGGGAAGAAATTAAAATCGAATTTTTCATATTTCTGAGTGAGTAATAAATTTCAATTTCAGTTAAAATAAAATTGCATAAATCGATTTGCACTGAAACACAAAGTTGTTTCCCTAGCTCAGACAGAAAGTTTAAATTGAAAAACTTTTTGCATCTCCATTTGGGAAAAGTTTGCATTGGTATGATTTATAAGTTGTGAACAATTGCAAAAACAAGAAAAAGCTTACAATAATTAATGTCTAACTTGTTAATTCAGAATTATGAGCATGAGAAGATACCTTCTTGGAAATTAAATTAATTCCTCGATTTGCTTCGTTTGCATGCTACTAAGAATGTCAACGCCGCGAGATACACAAGAACTGTAAAAGTAAAACATTCCCGTTATAATTTTATTTAATTCTGAGCGAGGTAAATAAACAGAAGCTAAAACATTTATACCCATCAGCTTGCTAGTTTGCTTACGTCCGCTAGAAATGTGAATGAATAAACAAATGAACATACGTAAAGTGAGAGAGAGATAAATATAAAATGCACTACAACTACAGTATCCTCTCTCTTTCTTTTATGTTGAAATGTGGTTTTTATTGAATATGGAGGGACAGGATGAATAAAAAATTACTCAAGTTATGACACTTGAGTAATTTCAGGCAAATTTTTATGCATTTTTGTAATAAATATCACTCTAAAACCGTTATATTAATAATATTCTGTTTAACGTTGAGCGTCTACTCCCAGTTCACTATAAAATAACAGTTATCGTTCCAGAAATAAAAGCATTGATACTTTAGAGAAGTGGATTCGATAGGTTATCATGAGAATGATAAAAAACTGAGTTTATGTATTAAACATTTATCTGCACAATAAATACTTATATTGGACTATTCAATTTTTGAAATTTTCTCTCTCTTTCTTTGCGCCCTCGATAGCTTTTTCAGTTAGTTCTCTGACTTGTACAAGAGTGGATGTGAAATCAAAAAATAAAAAAAAATAAAATATGTTCAGTATCAAGTTATTATTTGCACTTTATCTTTTGCACTTGAGCATTGCCTATGGTACGCAATTTTCAATTTCCTGTTGTTGACAAATTTTAGTTTTTTTTCTCTATTTTCCATGAAGATGTCAGAAATGACGGCTTTCCAGCTGGAAATCCACAGAACTGGGGCTATGTCGGTATGTTTTAGTTTAAGCTTAAAAAAAGTTAATTTCTCTCATCATTTTTATTCACATTCAATAATCCGCTTATCTGATAACGGAAATAATCGAAAAATTTTGTAATCTCACAAACTCATTCATTTTTTTTAGATGTTCGAGAGGGTGCTCATATGTTCTGGTGGATGCATTTTACAAAAGCGAACGTTACTTCACACACTGAGAGACCTTTAATATTCTGGCTTCAAGGTGGACCTGGATCTAGTTCAACAGGTTATGGAAATTTCGAAATCCTTGGACCTCTCGACCTTGCACAAAAAGAGCGTAATTTTACCTGGATCAATACACACAATGTATGCGATATATATTTTTTTTGATAATTTTTATTAACTTGAATTTTTTATAGGTTCTTTTTGTCGATAATCCAGTTGGAACTGTAAGAAGTTTTCAATTCTTCTGTAATTTTATTTTATATAATAAAATTTTTAGGGATTCAGCTATGCAGACAATTCGAGTTATCTTTCAACTGATAATAAACAAATTGCAAGAGACTTAGTTGAACTTTTGAAGGGATTTTATAAAGAAATGCCAGAATTTACAAGTGTACCATTGCATATCTTTGGGGAGTCATATGGAGGTAAAATGGCTGTAGAATTTGCTTATGAGCTTAATAAGGAAATTCAAGAGGGCAATATCGAATCGAATTTAACTGGTGTTTATCTTGGCGACGCTTGGACATCTCCTATTGATTACACGCTTTCATGGGCTCCATATTTGTTAAATTTAGTACGATACTATGCTGAATTTATTTATTCAACAACTAACAAATTTTCATCAAATTTTCAGGGTTTCGTTGACGAAGATGGTTATCAAAAAATTAACAATATGGCGCGCAGAACAGAGCGCGTGCTAGAACAAGGTCAATATGTTCTGGCCACTGACCTATGGTACATGACGGAGGTAATTTTGGAAGAAGAAGCACGCGCTATCGATTTTTACAATGTTCAATATGACATTTCCTATCGCGGTGGTATCTCAGCTAAAAAAGCAAAGCTCTTGGGCAATGCCAAGGCTCGTGACTATGCTTATGAATTGATGGTCAATTACAGACGATTGTCAACTTCTTTAGCTGATGATGAAGAGGAAACGCCATTGTCTCTTAACGATATGATGAGAAATGTCGTTCATCCTAAATTGGGTCTGCCTTCAAATGTTATTTTTGGTAGTCAGTCAGGTGATGTTTTTGATACTCTAGCTGGTGATTTTATGAAACCTGTAGTTCATATAGTCGAAAAGGTACTCAATGAAACAAATATTAAAGTAGTTATTTACAATGGTCAATTGGATTTAATTTGTTCCACACCTGGAACTATAAAATGGGTGAATGGGATGAATTGGTATGGAAAGAAACAATATGCGAGTGCAACACGTAATGCAATCAGTGTTAATGGTCTTTTAGAGGGATATGTGAGAAAATATGGACGTTTCGCAATGTACTGGGTAAGTTGACCTCTAATTTATTGCATTACTGCACTGCTCAATATTTTCCAATTTTGTTTCTCAGTTAAATCGAAGCGGACACATGGCTCCATTCGATAATCCTCGTGCTTGTTCTGTTATGCTGCGAGAAGAGACCAATTTTCCATCTGACTATTAAACACCGTCACCGCGAGTCATATATCAACAGAGATTACGTTGCTCAAGACAATCCTCACAATTTTATTTGAAAATGCATAAACTTCTCATAAATTATGGCCCACATCGTTTTAATCGTTTACCCTAGAGTGTTTTATTAAATTTTTTTATACTTGCTCGCGACTTTGCTCTGCCACCTGTTAATGACCGTTGAGAATATTTGTCAATAAATTTCCTTGTCACATTCTTTGTTGGCTTTCACTTGTAGAAAGGAAAAAAAATTTAAGACAATATTTCGTTCTTATCATTGGTTTCTTTTCTTTTCAGTTTTTTTATTTGAAAATAAGCGCGCCACGATGAAGAAAAAGATGATTAAGCACAATGATGATGTACTCGAAGGCAAATAAATCTCAGCGAGTTGACATAGCGACCGATAAAAATAGCACTTTTAAACAACACAGAAAAGAATGTTAACATGAGACGTCGACTACAATTCATTTCAGTTTTAATATTTAAATAAAATGAGAATGGGACAGAAAAACATGTCATACTTTAGAGTTGATATCATTTATCACACACTACCTCTTCGCCGTTTTCATGAAAATACTCAATCAGTGTAAATTGAATGAATTCCAACCCTACAACTCATCCAAGAAAAAATTTTGGGTCAAAACTTTACTGTTCAGCTTCCGTTCCGCTCGAAGGAATCTTAAAGTTCAATTTTCTTTTACTTCAACATGATTGTTTTTTTCTCTCATGGCCACTGAGCATAAACACATTTTTGTATTGAACCTTATCGCATCACACTTAATTTATTTTCAATCATGCCCCATTTCTAAAATTGTCCTCTATATACTATTTTCTAGTTTGAATGAGAGAAAGGAAGAAAAAAGTTTCAAAAAATATTTATAGTTTGACCATTTTTAATTTCATTATTGCTGAAGATATTTAAAATATTGGTTATAAAATGTTTCGTTGAAATTTTTTCTCTCATTGAAATAAAACCGAAAGAAAAAGAGGAAAAGCAATTTCAATTTCCGATGAATATGAAAAAACTAATCAAATTCACAGTTGTTATACTTTGATGCTCATAACATAACGCGTATGTTAAGAGTCATGGGAAAAAAGTCCTTTTAAGCTCCCTGTCTCGTAAATTTTTCCATTTTTACAGGTAAATCGATGTCAAATTCAGATTTTCTTTTTCTGTTCAAATTCAGTTCTTGAATCTGCTTCTTTCTCTGTTTTCACTTTTGATACTTCAAATATAAAATATCAGAAGTAAAATGTGCGTACATATGTATAGGCGATTGTCAGTATCGGTGACATATTTCTTTTTTCTTTTATTCGCACAAGCTCAACATCGATGTGTATAGTATTGCAATTTGATTTCTTTTTCTTAATCGAGTGGTAAAAGTCTTATTATCGATATGCTAGTCAAGCTTAGCTCATTGCCACTTGAATTTTCTGTTGAGAGAGCCACTAGACTTTATGAAGATTGATGTGTGAAAATATAGGAAAGTATTGATAAAAAAGAATGTAAAACGATTGAATGGCTGTCCATTTGTCTATTTATTTTCGTACGTATTGCTCACAGTGTAGTTTTGTTCGGAAATCAAAGTTCTCAATGTATTGATATTTTCTCAAGTATACCTCATGTGGAAATAAATAACAATAAAAACAGACTTGTTGAGAACTATAATATGACATTACTTTGATATTCACACACGCAGACAGACGCGAGCAATTTTGGGTTATTTTAAAATCTATTTTAAGCATAATATTATGAATTTTATCCAATCTTGTTTCTGACATCCTTAATTATCTTTGTTATAGTTCACAAATGTTAAATAAAACGATTTATTTGCGAAACACATGTCCTTCTTCTACTATATTATAGTTTTACATTCATTTTGTTCACACATATAATTTCATTCACTTTATGACTGTTAATTTAAAGGCGTGGGTTTTGTTTTTGTCATTGTAAATGAAATTCGTTCTTAACCGTTTCTTCTAACACATGAAAAGAGAAAAACTGACACATTTTAATTCATGAATTGCAATTCCTTAAATTTCTGAAATTATTTATTTTAAAAAAATATTCTGATTGTTTCATGACCCTAATATGAGCTATTTTAGGCAAACACAAATGCAAAAAAATTTGCCAATTTCAATCACAAATGACAGCGTCGAAGCTCATGTTCATGCTCACTTTGCAATTATTAGGCGATTGTGTGACACTTTTGACGTTTATTCAATAATAATTCATCCATTACCGTTTTCCCTCGAATATAAGGTCATATATTTTTTATTCGAATCAAAATAAGTAGTTTTGAAAATTTCGTAACTTCTCAAAAATTTTTTTATAGAACTCAAATTCGAATACAAATAATGTCCTTATATTCGAGAAATAACGGACTAAAAACGTGTGAAATCCAAAACACATAGCAATTCAAACGATCAACGGATATAAGAAAAGTAGATATAGTGTGTTTAATTTAAAAAGCAATTTTTCATTATGTTTTCTCTGTCGTCGCTGTTGAGGTCGGTCAGGGACACGCAACCGAAAACAACAATCATGCATACATAGTTTTCGTCACGCTCTCTTTCTTTCTCATACTCCTGCACAAAAGAGTTTTGAGATAAATAATTTAAAGGCAGAAGCAACATGCGCCATCAATTAATTTGCTCTTGTCTGATCGGTCCAGCATTTGACTATGACATTTTGACCGACATGGAAAGAAAAACCGGTTTTTCTGTTTGATACGTCTCGCGTGCATCCAAATATCAACAATCAGATTTAATAATTAAAATGTGGAAATAAATTGAACAAACACAGCCTTGAACTTTACTATAATGACCTCTATCTATCGTCTCGTCATCATCATCATCATCATTAAGTTTTATTTTGAAAATAATTTGACTTACGTATCAAGCGTATATAAATAGTATCGTTTGTTGTTTCCATTGTAGCAACTTCTGGTGCCTGAAAATAGAAAATGTGAAAAATGCCATTAATATTCAAAATCTTTCTCACATGAATTAATTTACGGGGCAGAAAAAAATTTCGTTTTTAAGCAATCAAATAAATCTTTGTGCGCAGAAAATGTTAGAAATGAAATTTTCAGTTTGACATGAATCACTTGGAAATTTATCAATGAAGAAAGAATAATTAATATAATTTTTTTCACGCCTACATTATAAATTCCGTGTATGTGTTTTAATTAGGCAGCAAAAATATTAATTTCAGAAATGTGGTTGCCATTTTGAGAGCTCATCAGCCTACGCGTACTTAAGAACAAAGTCTATTGCTTAACATTTTTCAGATTTATTTATTTATTGATTGATTTTGAATTTTTTCATAGCATACAAACAAAAAAAAATTTAATATTAAGTGTCAGTGACGTGTTAAGAGCGCATTTCCCTATGATAAATCAATATTTAAAGTAAAGCTTAGTCTGACAGTCTAGTGAATTTGGTCTCAAATTCCATTTAAAAGTAAATTCTGTATATTATATTTAATTTTGAAACTTTGACGAAAAAATTTATTTTTAATTGGTCCTAATATAGAATCATTGAGTCACTAGGGCTGTCACATATATTTCAATTTTTTTTTTTTGACATTTTTTGTGAATTCCATAAAATTTTGGTAGTATGTAGAAAAAAATCGCGTAATATGCGGTATATATACAGCATGTCGCATATGAATATATCATATGGTTATATCTTTTGTTCTATAATCAGACACAACAGATTCATGTAAAAAGTTTGACAAAAAGTAGTTTTAGCAAAGACAAAGTGCGAATAATAACACCTTTTTCCCACATAGAAAAGAAAATGCGCTAAAAATTTCAACCGCAGAAAAGTGTAAAAAAGAGTCATTAATAACCCTCATCACAGTTTGTTATTTTTTGAAGCGCAAACATTCATCACATTACACACATGTTTCTCATACTATAACTTATTTATATACATTCAACCTATTATTACAAGCCGCGTTGATTGAAAATGAAAAAAGCTACTTAAAACAATTTTAATTGAATTTTTTGATATTTCTAAAAATAGGAACATATTTTATGAAAGTTTTAAAAAGAAGTGACTCTCTCTGTGATAATTTATAGGTTGATGTTTTGTAGGAGTAACTGAACAGAATAGTGATGTGATGACACTCGAGATGTATTTGTTTATTGTTTATCGTTCAACCTTTCGACATTGTTTATGTTAATTTAAGAATTCTTTCTCATCTTTTCTGCTTACATATAAGCTCAAACGATACATTCGGTGAATGGTAAAGAATAATACAATGTATTCTCCTGCAATTGTTGCTTCTAACACATAATATACACACAACCTTCTCACTTTACATACTCTGACTTTGCCTTCCAAAAAAACAAAACAACAAAAAATAAATAAATAAATGAAGATGAAGAAGCAAGTTGTATACAAAGAAATGAACGTAGAATCACGCGAATATCTAAAATAAAATGGTAGAAAAAAAATTCATTTTACAACTCCATAAAATTTTAGTGTAGTTGTTCAAGGAATTTTCTTCGTCGGTAAAGAATAGAAAGTTTTCTTAGTATGCTTTTTTAAGTTCTGTACATTATGTAGCATCAAACAGAGCAAAATGTTATCTTTAAGGAAAAATTGAAAGGAATTAAATGTGTGTATTCATCTCGTTCGTTTTATGTTTATATTCTCTTGCTCGCTTATTGAGCTTTTAAGTTGTATAAGCACACAAGTGAAATAAAATTAAATGTAACATTGCAAAGAACAGTTTTAAATTCATAAATTGAAATTTTTCCTTAAAATTTCTTTTTTTAAAATTAAAAATTTTGGACAAAATGATCATTTTTACGATTACATCATAATCATGCAATTTTGGCTAACAAACAAAAAACAATAAAAGCACATTTGGGAAATTGGTTTCAATGCTCAAGATCTCTTTTTCCATTTTTTTTCTCTCGTGTCATTGGATCTAATGGAGCTATTTGCTGTTTGTCCTCTTACTTAAGTACACACAACACTTTTCCAACACAATAGCCCCATGTATATTCACGAGATGCCTTTTTATTTGAGAAAAAGGAATATAAAATGATGAGAAAGAGAGAGGAAAGAAGACATTTTCTTAATTTGGCGTGCACAAAAGTGTTCATGTTTGCTATAAAAATGAAATTTCTTGCTCACGCTCTTTTAGCAATTTAGCAAATTGATATGAAGCTTTAGATTGGAAAAGCTCCATCGCTGGAAAAAAGTGGCGCTTTTTCGTTTTTTAGTCTGAATCAGCAAATGTCAAGAGACTTTTACCGTTGAAAAATCTTATCATATTGCACACACTCAACATTGATTTTTATTCAAACGTGTCGACAAAATAATTCGACAAAAAATCACCAAGTGAAAATGTCAAATACCTTTAACGAGGGCTTTTGCTTTAAGCTTTTTTCACAGTAAGTATTCGATGTGATGAGGATTTAATTTAAGCATTCGCGACATATAAATTGTGTATTTGGCTTTATTCACGAGTATAATTAGACATTTATCTTGATTCTATTCGCGCTTTCTTTATCAGTGATGCTCTCTTTCTTTTTTGGAGGTATGAATGAGTGAAAGACAAATTTAGCTCAACACACATATATAATTTTAGTAATATCCAATTTTATCACATTGAAAATTCTGTTATCTTTTTTTCATGAAACGTGCTTGTTTTTATGAGTTAAAGATTTGCAGCAGTAGTAGCAGCTTGTATATTCTTCAGCTGCTGCCTTTTTGTTTGGAACATATGTTTGATGTATGAATAAAAGCTTACACATATTTTTTTCTATCTCTTAACTGACTCGCATGTGTCTGAAATGCAATAATATTCTGTATCATTGGATAGAAAATATATTTGTCCAGTAAGATTTTTCATTCATGTACTGAAAAATATTTATTCTAGTTTTTGTTATTTCATACCATCATGTGTATTTACTGAAGAAGGAGCATGAAGAGACATCATTGAACTGTAAAAGATTGAATTACTTTTGTTCACTCATTCATAGAGTCTCATATATTTACCCATATTTACATCTGTATAGGTTTTAAAATCCCCCTAAGAACAAACGACGCAGACAGCAAATGAATGATACATTTCATGCATGTAAAGATGCTTCAAACATAAAGAAGGATTTTTCACCAATTGTCAAGGTTCATGTGTTGGCAGATGTGAAAGGATTTTCAATTTTCCATTTATTTTCATAACCACAGAACAACATTCAATATATGAAAGAGAAGAAGTAAGTCAATGTTGATTTATTGATTTTAAAGTAATACTTTTAAAAATATCAAATATTTTTGTTTAATAAATTCTTTTTGAATAATGATAATAAACTTTTATGAAAGTAAGTAAGATGATGAAAAAGAATATTGGAAATCACCATAATCTGTGCAATTTCATCACTTTTTCTTCTTTTTTCATCGTCATTGGTTTAACTCATCTACCAGCTACTTCAATTCATATCCTTCAAAATCCTCTTTCGTCTTGCTTCTCTCTCTTTTCACATCATCATTATTATTGTTATTTCTATTATTCTTTACGCTTTTCTTCTTATTCTAATGTTTCGCAACTAGCAAAGAATAAATCCTCGAAGCATAGAAAAGCATACACTTTATTGAGACATAAAAATAAATTATGGATTATCGATTACTGTAAGCGTTTGTGACGGCAGTTTCCCATTTGGCGACTGAAAGAATTATCGATGAGAAATTATTATTCTTCCTCATTTATACGCTTGCTATAGAGCCGTTAATGACGATAGTTTTAAGCGTATAACTTGTTATTATGTCATTTCGAGAGCATGTGATGGTTATGTAATTGAACGACAATATGGGATTATTTTTTCGATTGCTATAACTAGGGGTTTAAAAGTCGAGAAAATTCCCGGGAAAAGGAATTTCCGTTTCCGTGCTCGAAAATAATCCAGGAATTTTTCCATATATTTCTATGAAAATTAATAACTTTTTCTGTCATAACATTTTTTACTAATTTTTGAAAATAATTTTCTTGTAAGCTTTTATAAAATCAATTTTTTATTAGGTTTATGAAGAATAAATCAATTCTTAGCAATTTTTTCAAAAAAAAAAACTTGGTATAAATTTTTCATGATTATTTTTTAAAGAAAAATAGAAGCCGGGAACTTCCCGTTCCCGTTTCCAAAATTCTCAATTCCCGGGAAATTGCAAAATCCTAGCTATAACAAATTAAAGCTTTAACAAACACTTCACACAATGTATTTCATTGAACTTTTTATTATTCTAATGTGATTGAATAACCTTGACAGAGGCTCACATAAAAATTATATTCTCTTATTATTTATAGCTCGAGAAGAGGAAAAAGTTCTCTGGTTTTATATAAGCAAATTTAGATCGAGCAAGCATCATATCATGAGGTCATGTCATAAAAAAGATAAGTGGTGAATAAAAATAGACCAAAAAAGATTGCCAATTATGAGAGAAAATGAAATTAAGGATATAAGTGAAAAGATGCTTAAACTATTAATGATTAATGGCAATCTCAATAATAGAAATTCAGTAATTTGAACAAATTATATTTTATGGAAGCAAGAGAGAGAGAAACAGAGATGAAAAATTATTTCATAAAAATATAGATGATAAGATCTTTAAACTCAACTTTAAAGCGTCATTTTATGCTAATGCTATTGTCTATTTGTTATAAAAGAGGAAATTTTTGTGTTATACGAATATATATTCCATCTACAACAATATATGTTTATAATGCTGTAAACTAAAATTGCTGTTATCATGACGCTCCGACAATGTCTTCTTAAAGTAGAATAAATTATCTAAAAAGAGGAAAGATTTTTATATGGCGCCTTATGTAAATTAAATGTTACAAAATTAAAAACTTTAACATCTTTTTAAGAAAATTTAGAAATTATTGATTTATTATTTGAATGTAAGTAGATTATCATTTTAAAATTTCCAATCAAAATATGCAAATTAAACAATGGAAACCTAAAGAAAGTTGGTAAAATTCTCAAATATCCAAAGAATGGCATGTCATGCAAATCACATAGGAAACAAATAGAAATTTTTTGCGTTCATTTCAAGAAAAGATGATGAAAAAGGTCCTTTGAAGTGAAACGAGTGAAAGGCATTCGACTCATGATACATATATGTAATAAACTTCTAAGCACATACAAGAGTAACCACTTTTCATGTTCTTTCTTTTTTGCTGATGATAGATGTGAAGAAATGAAGTTTGAGGCAAACCCCTTGATGTAAATATTCAAGATCTCTGCTATATGTCATGGAAATAGATAAATGGAATGATTTTTTTTTGAAGAATCTGCACGAGAGTGTGGAACATTTTTTACCTTAAATTAGATTCGAGCATGTAGTAACATCAAAGTGACCATTAACTTTTTTATGTGTGTTCTCACATACATACACATTAGGCGAAGGACTATGTTGAAATTGGGTCGTTTCATTGGAGTGGGTAGTAAGAGGAAGCCATTTACGTTTTACAGCTATTATACATGTAATACATCGTTATCGATTTTTATTTACACCATCCCCAGTTTTGGGTCAATGACACACGTGTTCAGCTCCTTTAAAAAATTTCTTTTTCTATATTCTTAAATTTTATTAGCAACAAAAGTAATATGTGGTGATAGTTTCAAAAAATGTCTATTTTGAAAAATCAATGTCAGATTATTTTGGTAAAACTTTATAACTTTATTATCAACGCTGCTAACTATGTACCTTTCAGCATCATCATACCAAAAGTTTTCTCTTTTTATTCTCTTCTTTTTTCTTTCTTCATGAAACGAATACGAAGAAGTGAGAAAATAAACTTTTCTCTCTATAAAATAAAGAGAGTGAGTGAGAGTAAGGAAGGAAAATGGAATTTTCTATATATTGTACATAAGAGAAGCAAAACCTTCAAATCCAATCATGAAACTGCCAAAAAAGAGAGAAAGAGAATGCTCGCCCTATAATGGAAAGAAAATGCTGCTTGCCTGTTTATTATAAAATTTTGACTTTGCTTTTCACAACTTCTAGGAATATCTTCAAAATAAGCTAACAAAAAAGAAAAAAGTTTAACGACAAATTGAAATTCAATCACGATGCCTTTAAATACGAACGAGCAGAGTGAGTGACATTTTTACCGTTTTAAAAGTTATGTTTCTTTATATTTTTATTATTCAAAGCATAAAGAAATTTTTATTTCTTTTAAATTGTATATTATATATACATACAGAAAAATTAATGTTATTTTGCCATCATCATCATCATCATCAGTTTTTTCTAAGCATTCGATAAATTATTTCTATTGAAAGAAGATTTTATGTGTTTATTCGTTCAAAAACTAACCGGAAATGTGAGAAAAATGTCGCAATAATTAATGTCAATAGGTGTTTATGTCAATTAAACCTAAATCACAGATATCTATCATCATCAATTACAGACATAAGTGAGTTCAGCTCGAAATAATTAATTCCTACGTATTCGGTTTACTAGGCACACTCTTTAATAATTACGCAATATGCTTTCCGCTCTTCCATCAGCAACCTTGTTATTATCATAGTCGTCGTCATGTTTATGTAAAAATATGGATAATAAAATATGCGCATTTTTTTATATTTTTCGTTGTCACAGAATAAATAAAGGAGAGCTTGAAATGATTCACTGAAATTCCTGAGAAGCAAGCGAAACAGTGAGAGAATGCTTGAGCTGTTCCTTTTGAATGCGAAAAGTTCATCATTTGCTACTGCCACGTGTGCGAGCTTAAATCTAAACATTTTTATTTGCTGTTAGAAACAATAAGAAAACATAAAGTTGTGTAGGTTTTTGCTACGAAATGCTTCGGAAAAGAAAATTTTTCTCTTTGTCAAATCTTCATTGATGATAAATGGAAAATTGCTTCTATCACAAACATTCATCGAAAGAATTTCATCATCATTTCCCGGTCTAGCTTGTTATAGACTAAAAATAGAAGTAACATTACATTCCGTGAAAGCTCAAACTCTTCGAGAAGGTGAATAAAGGATTCATTACCATAGTTACAACTTGCTGTAATAAATAAAATAATTTTATTTAATTATGGTGAACGTTTCTCTCTAATCTCCCATTTTGATATGGTTTTTTGGAAGTAATATTATGTAAGTAGGCAGATACATTTATGTTAAAGATATAAATAATTCACATATCAGAAATAAAATGTTGAGTTATTATGACGAAAAAGGGACCAAAAAGTTCATGGGTCGGTTTCGATTTATTCGTGGAATTCTCGTAACAAAATTCTATTTATTTCTTTTTAACTATTTCTTTTTCGCGCAAGGTGATCTTAAAAGAATGCCATTTTATTGATTAATTTAAAATATGAAAAGAGTGAGTCTAGGTTAAATATATTTTTACTTTCAGATACTTTTTTTATTATTTAATTTGCATATTGTGCTCTTTAGGCTTAAGGATTGATTAAAAACCGTTTTCTCCCCTTGATATTCTTTTGATCTCTCGCCTAGTTTTCACAGTTTTTTAATCTTTTTCTTCCCAATTTTTTCTTTCCGCGCTTATTCGTTTCCATTTTGTTGAAAGCTTTCTCTTTTGTCTTTTTTTCTTCCTTTCATTTACTTTTCTTAACGTTATAATTGAAAGAAAAAATAAAGAGTAGCGTTACTTTATTGAAGCGGTTTTGATCGGATTTATTGTCTAAAATTTTATAGTAACTTGAAATAATTTTGTCATTTAGAAAAATTTATGGTCAAAACTTTAAAAAAATGTATTTCTTAATTTGTTTTACCGAAAATTCCGTTCAAATTACATCTTCCAAAATAACATTGTAATCAAATTTAGGTCAAAGCAACATCAAAAGCCATAAAAAATGTTAAGCGAAAAAGTGAGTGAATGAAAGCTTATATGTAAGTAAAATCTATTATGACGAAAACATGAGAAATTAGATTGAGAAGGGCAACTGACAACCAACTGATCATCAATATATGAATCTTGGAAGGTCAAAAAGGATTTTTTTCGGTTAAATTTTTTGAATTTCGAATTAGAATTTTCGCGATTTCTTTTTGAAAACTAATGAAAAACTTAAAATCTTTAAAAATTCAAATATCTGTTGTTGCGTATAAAGCATTTTTGTTCGAACATATGTTTATCCAAAAGAATACAAAATATTTCGAAAAATAAAATTTCTAAAATTTCATATGAAAGGAATTCATATTTCTTGGGAAAGAGAAGAAAAAATTCTCTTTATATCATTTCAAATATGCTTATTTTTTTCTATCATAAAGAACATTTTCAATCAGATGAACAATAAGAAAAGATATTTGAGGTAGCTTTAATGCCTTTACTCAATGTTAATATCACATGAAATTCCAATATTCATATTTATTTTGATATTAAATATTTTCGGTTGAAATATTTTCGAGTGCGAAAAGAGTTTTATGGTATACAGAGACATATTCGAAAGACTTGTTTTATCCATGGTAATGTAAATAGATATATGCGTATGTTTGTCAGATGATATTTGTTTCAACCAGTAAGGAAATGTGTAGATGTGTCATTTACATTCTTCATAGACAGTTATGCATGCGCATTAAATAAATTTCTATTAACATCGGTAATGTCATTCATATGAAAACAAACTAAATGCATTTCATAAATATCTTAATTAAAAGTCTCATTGAGGGGTACGGAAAACCTTCTATAAATCATCAAAAAATTGAAAAGGGAAAAAAGTTTCAGAAGCTTGCAGTCAATTTTGATTTAACTCAACTCTCACAATTTCCATTTTACTGAACTTTTCCAATTAGCAAAACTTTCTTATTCACTCAATCAAATAAATTTTCTCTCCTTCTTTTGACTTGATAAAAGAAGTTTTTTTGTCACAATATTTAATTAACAAAAAAACGAGTTATAGAGTAAAAACTTCCCACGAATTGATGATGATGTCAAAGAGTCTCTTTCAATTCAACAAACTTTCGATCATTATGATTTTACTACGAATTCATCATTTACACTCTTAAATTCGTAGACACAAGTATTATTCATAGATTCATTATTAAAAACTTAAAATTGCTATTACTCTCTTATATATATATTTATATGTCCTGGCGGGGCCAAACAGTCCGTTTTGGTGCTTAAATTGAATTAATGCGCTTTTTTGGTACTTATTTCAAATTAGGAGCTACTGTTAAAAATATACAAAATTATGCAAACAAATTCGAAATTTTTTGTTTTTCAAAAATATTTGTATTGATATAGCTTTAGATTGACTGAATTTACACTTTTAATATTAACTATTATCTATTTCAATTTATGTGAAAATGTGAATATAAAAATGATTGTTACATAACGGATACTTGAATTTTTTAAAATTTTGACAGTTTTTCACCAATTTTTTCAGGGGAAATCGCAAAAATTTCAATCTAAAATTTAAAAAATTTAACCGAAAAAATTTCTGTTTGGCCTCCCCAGGTTATATGTGTGTAAATTTGTGCAACTTTGCCACAATATGAATAATACTCTTGTCGTTCATCTCTAACAAGCCTGGCAGATGTTGTTCATTATTATATTCTGTGTGTATTTGTATCAGCCCAAAAATGCAAAATGTTGAAATATTGAAGTTTATGCACAGGAATATTGTTTTCTCTTTCGTTAGTATAAAATCATATAATAGTTTTCTTCCATTAATGAATGCATTTCGGTCGTTATGCAACATATTGTTAGGTTGTTTTCCATTTATTATCAGCATCATTATTTCATTCTTATCTATGCTTTTGGCAGAAAAGTGTTTTGAAAATTTCAATGAAATAAGACTCTAATAATAAAGATTCACAGAAGTTCGTGAGATTGATAAGATTTTATAGAAAACAATCAAATTGGCCACTTGAACGCAAAGGAGCATAAATTCGACGATTGTATGGAGTTGCAGATAAACTCCCATGGCAATAATATATTAAGTACTGGCAGAAGCTTTTATGGCCAAGAATTGCTAAACAATGATCATAAAGCTTTCATTTGGAATGTTTCTAAAACATTAAATACCATTTTGCTCCTTCAACCATTTTTCTCCATTTACACATGAGCAAAAGCATATAAATATTCTCGTTTTCTATTGTACATAAGCATAAAGTGGGTTGAAAAGTTGCAGAAATAAGAGCGTGGCTCTTTTATGAGAGTGAGGATAAATGAGAAACAGACCAAAACTTTGCGTTCATTATCGTATTAGAAAAATTATGAATGACTAGTACTCGAGGCTTAAATGTAAATGGCATGTGTGCATGTTGTGTAACAACAACTTTCGTTTTGTATTACAGTTTTCTCTTCCTTCTTCATCCACCTAACACTGTCAGACGTCGTCGTCTTCTTCTTATTATGAAGTTGATTATCTCCTTATTAGCAAAGTTGATTTCATAAAAAGCTGTAGAACATTTTATCAAGAAATTGTAATTTTATTTAAAGCAAATTATCAATTGTTTTTAGAACCATAAGAAACTTTTCTTTGCCTTCTTAGAAAATCCACAAAAGTAATTGTTGCCTTTTTACATAGAAAAACTCTTGTCGGAAAAGAGAATAAAAATGGAGTTGCGCAAAAATTGAGAGCAAACGGAAATTTTAATTCTCAGAAAAAACATTATATGTCCGTGGCAATCGTTAATTCAATTTAATTCATTCTATTCACGAAATGTAGTAGTGAGAAAATCCCTAAGCAGGAAGAAAGCATTGTTCTTGTTCGTGAGGCAAATGGGTTAAAACGGAGTTATTTGCCTTTTTTCTTCCCGCTTTTGTTTGACTCGAGCTCAAATACAAAGTTCGCTGCATTGAAACGTGCAATTTCGCTTCTGCATAGTTTTATAATAAAGAATTTAGGATAGCTGTTTATACTTTTTATTATAGCTTTTTCTGCTAATCTAATTTGTGAAATACAGAGAAAGGTTTGAAACTAAAATAAATGAAGTAAAATGGATAAGGAAGATAAATTTTGTAACATATGAAATTATATCTTTTCTTGATTTACATCATTTGTTCTTTTTATCAAACAGTTTTCAGAAAATAAGAAATGTGGTACAAAGCTTTCTAAATTATGTCAACAGTAAATTTCTGCTCAGAAATATGATTTTCAATCCCTTGACAGTTGAAAAAGAAACATGAAAGTACATGAATTTTATACTCTTTGTGCATTTTTATAGCTTTTCATTACCCTTTATTGTTACAGTGCATTGTCCGAATTGTTGAGTAAAAAGAGGGAATAAAAGAAAGGAATAAAACGTGATGAAAGTTTTACGATGCGGTTTAATTAAAGATTATGTGGCATTGTTGCATGTCTCGAGTAAATTGCAGCGCACAATGAATGGTTATTAATTTGTAATTGTCTTAGTAATCTTTCTTCTGAGCTTGAAATTAATTAAAATGTAGGTTATCGTGAGTTTTTGTGATGCAATTTGTCTTATATATTTATAGATTTGTGTATGTATTTTTAGGATTTTTGTTTCTCTTTCGGATTTTTAACTTGATATCATTTTTTGGCGTAAAAGTTTATATTTCCACCTGCGTTCTATAAATATTATACTCTTCTACATCAATCGATAAAAAAGCTGATCAATCGAACAATTTCGACAGGTTGTTGTCAACTGCCACAATTAATCGTTCTTAATTACCAAAACATCTATTGTTTGATATGTCCTAACAAATACTGACTAATACTCATGTTGCTCAACAACAGATCTCTATCGAAGCGATGATGAGTGCACACACGAGCGTAATTATCAATTTACATTCTAGTAATTGACTTCCAATTCTTTCTAATTACTTTGAAACAATCTTTTTTGACACATTTACACGACAAACAGCGGCGATAAGAAATCAAAAATTGTCATTAGTAAAGCGATAATTAATTACTATTTATAATGTAAGATTTCACCATCAACTCAGCAAAAGTCGTTAATTGAGGTAGGTTATTGTAAATTATCATCGTAGTTGCAATCATTTTTCGCTCGAGTGAGTTAAGTAATAATTTTTAGCACATTTTTTTTTCAAAAATGTTCATGATGGCTGGCTGGGTGTAACAGTCATAATTCGAGAATGGTAAGTCAAAAAAACATGATCTTGGGTTTTTTGGATAGTTCTTGATACGTAAATGAGCTATCAAAATAGTTTTTGAGTTCATGCCGCTGGGACATTTACTAAGTCAAAAAAATTTCCCAAATACTTTCAAAATCATATAAAAAGCCAAAAAATATGTAAAAAAAATTGAGAAATCAGGCACAAGGATATGAATTTCGAAAAAAATCGAAGCTTTTAAAATATATGAGTGTAACATATCGCTGCAAAAGTCTTGAAGTCCTAAATTTTAAAGTTTTTGTATTTTATTCTAGAATTATTTTTTAAAATCTAAAATAAAATTCTAAATTTTTACTTAAAAATCAAATTCTAAAATCTAGATTTCAGTTTTTAAAATTTTATTTTAAATATTAAAATAATACTCTAGAATAAAAAAATTAAATTTTACATTTTTACATAGAATTTTATTTTAAATTTTTTCTATGAGTGCATGACCTAAAATAGTACGTGACGGGCAATAAGAAAATCAATTAAATAATCATTAATATAAATAGATGTGTGTATATATATTCACGACCGATTATGCAATCTATTGACATTTAAATGCCTGACCGCACGAGACGAGAGCGTTTATTTCAGAAAAAATGCAATTGTGTATGAATTACGGTCTATCACTATTCATCAATCTGATATTTCACAGCGACACTTGCATTAGTGTCAAGCATTTTTTTTTTCAATTGCGACATGTGATGTAATTGCGCTATCGTCGCTTTATGAGAATGATCTATTTTGTGTCGTCTGGTAAATGCTATCATTAATTTCAATTGTAATTGACGATGACACTTATATATTATTCATGTGTATAACATTAGCTTTACGAAACTGGAAGGTGACGATAAACCTATATTTATAATACATAAACATGCTAGGTTTTCAAAAAGCTCTTTTTTCGTTCCCTATGAGATGTATTCATTGACGTAATAGTTATTATTACACTGTGTAAAATTTTTTGCACAATTTTTTTATTAAATGGTCTAAAAATTTCAATATTTAACATCATGTCAAAAAATACATGTTTCAAGTTATTGTTCCAAAAATTTAATACATCTGATGTCTCAACTATAATTTATTGATAACAACAAAAACATTATGAAGAAAAAAATTGATTATTGTCTTTAAAAAATATGTAGGTGTACAATGTCATAGACAGTTGCGACTGTAATTCATGCTCATGCAATATAAAAATAAATCAATTATCTGTTGCTTCTTTTATTTTTGCTTTCATTCAGACGTACTCCCTCTAAACTATTGCTTTATGCATAAATGATAGCATAGGAGGGCGATGTTGTCAGCAGTAAAACTTTTACTGAACGATACTATATACTTTTCGTTCATTCATTCATGCCTTCAGTATGGCATGCATGTGTCATCATCAAAATAAGTCAATAGCAGTGAAACATCTTGTGTGAGTAGTTTTACTCAAACAATGTATATATGGCTGCTAGAAGAAGAAGAAAAAAATTATCGAGGCGAACACAGTGAAAAGCTTCTCAAACAAATATTTCATATGTGAGGAGGGAATTATTGAAAGCAGTTGTTCAAATAAATTTCAGTTTCAGCTTAATTCTATATTGAGATCCATTCATTCATGGTGATGCTGCTCATCACATTTTACTGCACGACGTCACACTGAATGGAATGTGTCAGATCATGTTGATGACAGATGTAAACAATATGAAATTCTTTCTTTATCTTAATACTATTTATGTGATAAATTTGGTAAAAACTCATGAAATTTATGTAGTACATAAATAAAAAAAAAACTCTTCTCAAAATCAAACAAATTCAATCTTCACTCTCTAAATATTTACTATTTTACTCATGAAAAATGTTTATTTATTCGTTTAATGTTTGATATGAAGCTTCAATCATACCTAAAAATTTATTAATCTATTAAATCTCTTTTTTGTTCGCTTTTGATTATGGAAAAAAATACAAAAAAATAAACATCGTATAAGTTTATTAAATTTCAAGTGTGAAAATTATTTAAGAGATATTCATGTGTTATTTTTGAAATTAGATTTGTAGAAAATTCATGAGTTAGTTAATTCTGAGCCAGTAAATTTCCTATGCATCTTTCATTTATTCAGAATATTTTTAGAAAAACATAAACCGTTGTCAACATTTAAATCTACTGCATAAATTGAAACCGACAGAACAAATTGAGACATAATATACAAAAAAAAAAAAACATTTAGAAGTTCTTGGAAATTCGAAATAAAAAATTGGTCGTTTAATTGGAAGCTAATGACAATATTGCACACAAAAGTGACATTCATTTTCTTGTGTTTGCTTGTTATCTTCATTTAACAATTATTTGTTTCTTCCGAATTCATTGAACGTTACCTGCCTCTTGTAATGTTAAAACGACACTCTAGATTCAGTTTAATTTTCATCCTTTTAAAATGTAATACAACAAAAACAGCAGCAGTAGCAATGAAACAAGCAAATGAGACGTGAATGAACTACAAATTGTTTTGTGTCACAAACACTAATTAATTAAATATAAATTTTTATTTGCCACCCTAAATGAAACTCAAAATGTCTTCGACTGACAAATAATTATACTTTCTTCTGACTCCCCTCCACTTTAAGGCTTCTTCATTTGTTTATAAAGCATGAGAAGGCTAAGAAAATTTTGTTTGTCGCCTATATAAAACAACAACAAAATAAAAATGAAAGTACGGGAAAAACTAATTTTTCCATACCGGAGATTCCACACACATACATACACACACGATTTCATGAGAAAATTCTCATTCGTCTCTTTTGCGTCGCTGTCTGTATTTATATATATGTATGATGACGATAATAATGATGATGATGATTGTAGGGAGAGGAAGGAAGGAAATTTCTGTTCAAAAGACGGTGCGTAAAGCTAACAATTTTTCGTTCTCGGGGAGGTACAAAAAGTAGAACTTTTGGCAGGTTTTTTTACATAGATTTGAACAAACTTTTATATTCATTTTTATGAAATACAAACGTTCTTTATGTGTAAAAAATTCATTAAAAGATATCTTAAAGCAAAAACATGGAATTTCTGCACTTTTACTTTTGTGTAATACGAAAGAATGTTTTAATTTTTATACACTGACATGAATTAGCACTAAAGTAAAAATTTTTATTGACTAGGAAACGAAATTTTTATATAAGAAAAATATGTAAGCCTTTTTCTCCTCACACAATAAATTCTAATTAAGGATGCTTAACATCACCTTGAGCATTAAAGAGGGAAAGAGCAAAAGATTCAGGAATCCTTCAGGACATATTCACAAGCGCGGTAATTATTTTCAATTAACTGTTTGTCTTCCGTCGTTTCCTTCGTCTACTTATATACTACACAATCACCAGTGCTGCTGCTATTGCTTCTTTTGCTATATACATATAATATGATATTCATTGGCGTAGAGGGTGCGTAAAATGTCTACAAAAGCAATTATGTAAGCACGCAAGAAGCTTCAATAAAGTGAAAAAGAAAAGAGGAAAAGCTGAAGAAATCATTTATTATTAATGCGTACGATGAGACCGTTGGAGATGTTTTTTTTAAAGTAAGATGGATTTTTTATGGTTGATGCTGGTAAAGTAAAATTAAATGATGATGATAAGAGTGTATCATCAATTTGCATAGATGAAAGGCTTTTTATTTACTCACGAATCGCGCATGAAATGAAACTAACATACTCGTCGTCAACTTTTTATTTGTTGCCCCATTAATGCCAGTATGAAGTTTAATTGACTATTTTAATGGTATAAACAAAGACTAAAGAAATGGTGACACAAAAATAAAAATATGGTTCTAAAATTAGACCGCAGATGATGATAGTTCATAAAAGAAATAATATCAAGAATTAAAACGAAACGAAAATTCTTTATGTCGCCCACGATCGTTTGCTTCAATCGCGTCAACGAAATGTTTTTGTGTGTCGCTCTTTCAAAGTGGCAATAACAACAGAATCATCACGTAAAAATCTGAATATGTCGCTGACTAACTACCTCTGATTGCTTCTGTCATTGTCTTTATCCGTTCTCTGTGTGACTCGACTCTTAATGAAAATGATTGCGCTGATTAATAAATTAGTTTTTTATGATCGTTTTGCGCAAACGAATGAACTTCAAGTATGTGCCCGTGTGCGATTCTTCCTACTCATTTGCGGTGAATTATTCTCACACTGAACACAAAGTCTCGCTCGCTTGCTCAATGTTTATTGTGTGATTTAATGAAGGATATGAATATTAATTTCGTGTCGTAAACAATGTGATGAAAAATATTATGTTTCACCAAAAACTTTCATTTGAATTTTAGGCAAAAATTTTTTTATGAATTTGAATTCTTCATAATAAAGAACAATCCATAAATCATTATATTAAATTCAATAAAAAAAATTTTACATATTACAAACAAGTGAAGAAAGACACTGTATAGGAAATTATTTAATATTCTGTTTACACACACTGCTTTATGCCTCTTTTGTTCACATCATCAGCAGTTCTGTCAACTTACATACTAATATGCGGAGTTTATCACGTACTATTGAAATCAATCATGCATTTGCTTAAGCAGATGAACGGCAGACTTGTGTTGTTTCGTGATTTACATACTTTTCTCTGTGTTTTAAATTAATTCCCTTTTAAACTTCTTGTCTAAGTAAATAACTCAAGCATCCATGTTAATTTACATCTTTTCCATGAAAATTTTTCATTCAATTTTTTATGTTAAAATTATTTAATAACCTTTTTCTTTTCCGATAAAGGTAAATATTTTCTCATCATCCTAAAGGCAAAATGGCAGTGAAACGAGAAGAGGAATGAAGAGAGAAAAAACAACAAAAAATCGATTCGATGCCCCGGAAAAGAGAGATTTTTAAAAAAAGAGTGTATTATACATAGGGTTCGGAAAATTATCAACGTTGAAATCGGCGCCGATTTTTCGACGTCGATCGGCGCCGATATCGACGTTGATATCGGCGCCGATAATATAACGGAAATTTTTGATTTGAATAATTTGATACATTTTACATATAAGATCTGCATCGTAATCATAATAATCTATCATTTTAACATAGATATGAAACTAAAAATGGCTTAATCTTCAAGTTATTATCGTAAAATTGAGTGTATTTTAATTTCGTATACTAAAATTTTTAATTTTTAAGATTAAAATGGAGCTTTTAAACTCCTTTTGCTTAATAAATTTACATCTTTGCTGTCATACTGATGCCTTTAGAATAAATACAAATGCATGAAACTGCATAAATAATTGGAAAATTTGATTTCAAATTTAGAATTTGATGTTTTCTATTTGTACGAAATCTAAATACATTTTTGATTTTCTTATTTTGGCTTTCTAGGACAGTGAATAAATTCTGGAAAGCTTTGAAATGAATAAATAAACGTTTTATTTGTTGAAACGAATCAGAAAATGACATTTGAATCAGTAATTAAGTGGAAATCAACAATGAACGAAAGTAGAAAAAGTACAAAAATTTTTGTAAAAATCAATTCGTACGATTGTTAAAAACAATTTTCTGAATTTTACTAAAATTGCCAAAATTACTTTAAAATAGATCACTTTGTAATAATTGTGATGATAATACAAATCTGATAATGATATTCATGCTGTGTTAAAGTATTTCTAAAAGATTATATTTTAGTTTTTGACAAATGTAAACAAAAACTACGAAAATTCGATAGTGTAGGAAATTCCGATACGATAACCTATTTACTTTTATGAATTTCTGTTGTAAAATAATAAATAATAAAATATTCATGTCTTCTGAATTATATATTTTCATTTGATTTAAAATTTGTTTATAAATTTAGCAAAATTTATCGGCGCCGATAAATTATATGATCGGCGCCGATATCGACGTCGATAGTCGAACCCTAATTATACAACACATACGTTATTTTTATTGAG
>JACWBX010003338.1:30160-48092 GCA_014622435.1 Polypedilum pembai
TAAACTTCTTGTCTAAGTAAATAACTCAAGCATCCATGTTAATTTACATCTTTTCCATGAAAATTTTTCATTCAATTTTTTATGTTAAAATTATTTAATAACCTTTTTCTTTTCCGATAAAGGTAAATATTTTCTCATCATCCTAAAGGCAAAATGGCAGTGAAACGAGAAGAGGAATGAAGAGAGAAAAAACAACAAAAAATCGATTCGATGCCCCGGAATATCGACGTCGATAGTCGAACCCTAATTATACAACACATACGTTATTTTTATTGAAATTTATTCTCTTTTGCTCTCTTCTTGCATAATGAACTTGCGGGAAGTTTAAAGGTCGCAAATTTAAATAAATTTTTTGTGAACATACAGCATCGCATTGTGGTTGCTTCTTTCGCACTCTCATTCATTCATTTCAAGTTGTACTACGACCACGATAACGATTTATTGTGCGAAAGCAAATTTTCACCCCATAAGCTTTATCCTCTAGTTGCCATTCGTTTGTGCTTTTCACTCGATGGTTACAGAATCGATTTCAACCTTCCCTCAAGAGATCTATCGTTAACGCGCCATCATCGTTCAATTAATCAATTGATTCGGAAAATTATTATTCAATTAAATATTTTTCTCTTCTCTACTCTTCTATCCCTTATTTGCTTTATCTTGACCGAGATAAAAAAACGAATGGAAGATGAAGAGAGAAAGGAGAGAAAGATGAAAATTAAATTACCATAAAGTTGTAGAAGAAGCACAGATAAAGTTTTCTCTCATATACATGAAAAACATTTCATTTTTGAGACAAGAAAAATTCAAAGTTTTTCAATTAATAAAAAGAATTGATTGATTTAACTTACCGCTGTTTCAGCCAGTTCCTGATAGTAGGATTCGCCGCTGCCGCGACGAGATCCGACGCACATTGCGCGTCTCAAGAGACTGGACAAGAGTGAGCATAATCCGCATCTTGTAATCACACCATCAACAGATCCACGTCGATTATTGGTGGCCGTGTCGTTCATAATAGTGAGACCTCTTATTTCAGATGAGGCTTTTCTTGCCTTTGACGACGACGACGCTGCCACCCTGACTAGATTTAAATTAAACACCTTTGATCAAACAAAATGCTTGCGCGTTCACTTTTCTTAATTTATTTTTCTCCGTTTTTGATGGATTTTTTTTATTCGTTTAGGTTCTTTCTGTTTTTGATGGTGGCAAATTTTCTATGTGCTCGCCCTTTGTGTTTTTTTCTATGTAAACTTATATGCACATGTATAAGAAAGTTGACCTTTTGTTAGCTATGCCTTTTTTACAATTTATATCACTAATTACTTCATGATTTCATTTAACATTTTAATTCTCCTTGTTTAATATCCACGCCTTTACCTTTTTGAACTCTCGCTTGCAAGTATTGTATATACGATTCTTCTTGTTCATATATATAACTTTTTTAATAATAATATTCTCAGTAACGTTCTTTATTACAACAACTAAATTTTAAATTATACCTTGGCTCTTTTTATAAAAATTTATTTTTACTTCATTTCTGCTGCTTCTCTCTTTTTATTCTCTCTTTTGTTGTTGATAATTTAATTCACCTTCAGTAAACAACAAAAGAAATAATAACAATTTATTATTATTACCACTATATATGACTTTATAAAAAGTTTAAAATGCCACCATTTATTCACACTCTTATATACACAATTGCTACTATTGCCAAATACGTTAAGATTGTTTTTTAATAAATCAAAAAGAGGAAAACTTTCGCCACGGCCTTGTATTGCCTTGATTTCGGAGTGGGAAGTGCGCTACTTATCGCACTTAAGCGATTACTAATCAATTATGCATTTAATACTGGCGCTCTCTTTTCTCTTCTTTTCTGTGTACTTATATAAATATCTCATATTATTGCTATTACACACTTTGATAGCAATTGAGTTGAGCTTCTTCCAAATAAAGCCTTCTTCTCTCACTCAATACTGAATAGATGGAGAACAATAATAATAATGATGATGATGATGATGATGGTATTATTAATAATAAATAAGGTTCGTACTAAAATGATTGTAGTGCTGTAGAATCATCAACATCATCATCATTTCAAAAGTTATGATGCAATACTTGTTTCTTCTTTTTCTTCCACTCAGTCGTCTCTGCTTGCTTGCGTTTTGCCTTGATTAAAATGAACATTCATCTTTCTATCAAAAAGCAATTTTTTTATCTCATGATTTCACATTTTTCGCTCGTTTGCTCTATGACTTTGCTCTGTGAGAATTAGTTTAGTTATCGGTCAAACAGAAACACAACATAAAAAAGGAAGAGAAACAATAATAAGTAAAAGAAAATGATAAACGCTGTGTGTTAAATTAAACATGAAATTTAAAAAATAATAAATCATAATTTAACGTTATATCGTTCCATAAATTTTTCCCTTATGAGAGATGCTGGAGACAGTACACTTGTGAGTACACTCTTATCATATTGCTTACTCTCTTCGTACGGCAAAAGCTTCTTTTTCTAAATTGTATTTTTATTAAATTTCGTTGAATGGTACACAATCTAAAGTGAATTAGTTTGCCACTCGCTGCGACAATTTTACTTATCTTTCTTTTCGTACTAAACGTCAGTAATCTTAAATGTACCAGCAGCATTAGCACTGCTTATGAGTTGAGTGCTTTTTGCTTCATAGATTTACAAAGCGCGCCAAAATAAATTCAGTTACAAGAGTTTTAATGATTTTGTTCGCTATGAGTAAAAAGAAGAAGGAGGAGCAGGCGTGTTTTAAGAATTCTTAATATTTCTTTGTCTCTAATTTTGAACTCGAACTTGAGCTAAATTAAATTTCTACAAACTAAGCTCTATGGCCAGATGTTTAGCACTTTACTTAACAAATATGAGTAGCTGGCGATGTAATTGAATTGAGAATAGCATTTAGAAATTTATTATATTCTTAACATAAAACCATTCCCTTCATTCGACATTCATGCTCGCTCAATTTCAAATGTCGAATTTTATTATCACTTGAAACAAAAAAAGAGAAATTTATAGCTCAATTTGAAGCCAATAAATCTAAAAGTATAATTTTTTGGCTCTTGTCGATATTCCGATTCAGATATATATATAAATATTTTGTGGAAAGAGAGAAAAAGCAAAAAAGTATTTTATAGTGTGGCTTCTTTTCTACATTTTTACTCAATATCAAGACTCGGTGTCATTACAAAGTGAATGAAAAGTTAGAGAAATAATCGACAATGGTAACGTCATTCATTTGTGATGTTTTTGAGTTTTTCTCATGCATGTGGAACAAGAAACGAAACGATTATTTGTTTTTATTTATGCACGCTCCCATCAGCTAGTTTTTTTTGTGACTTAATTTTGTTCTTCAAAATAAATTAATAGTCACTAGAGAAAAAGCAAAGAATCAGCGAAATTTCATTTTTATTAAAAATAATGATGATAATTTTGGTATTCAAGGAGTTTTAGGATTAAATTTTTGTGAATATTCATTTTTCAATAAATATGATATGATTTGGTTTAATTTGACATTGAAATTTTTCATTTCCTTTTTATCAATATATTTTTATAGATTTGAAAATAAACTAAAAAAAATTGGACAACATTTATTGATTCACTATCATATCCAGCATAAAAAAAGCATTTGATGAATGAATTGAGTTTATTCTAATATTTAGTTTATTTCTATCTTTCACGACAGATGACGATGATTATTCTTTCCTTTTGTGCGCGATCGAGGTTCAGCAAACTTTCGGAATTTTTCATCATGCAAGCGAGTAGATGTTTAGTTTTCATAAAGAATGATGGAAAATTTTCTCATCTCTTTGACCTGAATTCTTCAATTTTTCCCCTTCGCTCGCTTTTTAATACTCGACAATAAAAAATTCGCTTAATGATTCTCATAATTTCTTTCTGCTGTTTAATTTTTGGCGCTTTTTACTAAAATTTTAAACTTAATTGCCTCTCATTCAGCTCTTAATGGAATTTATTTTAGTTTTACCCGTCCCCACATAAAATTGATAAAATTAAAAAAAAAATCTGTATTTTTCATTTTAACAATTTCTACCATCATTATTTTAAATTATTTTTATCGATCACACTATGAATTATGTGCTGCAAATTGTGATCGAAAGATAAGAGCTCTGAGCAAAAGCAAGCCACTCGAGCAAGTCGTCAGAGAAGAAAAGCAAAATCCATATCGTTTCAATTTAGTGATAAGATAGCTCTCTGACTGACTTCCATGAGAGTAGAACGAGAAGACAATTTTCTCGTCGTCAATTGAGGCCATTCTATAAACCATTTCAATTTTGTAATCATATATACTGTCGTTTATTTTCACAGTAGGAATAGCTCTTTCTTATCAACGATGTTTAAGTGTTGCACAAAAAGCGTGCTGATTGTTTATCCAATTAATAATAAAAAACTTTTATTTAGTGTGAAACACAAGCTAATCTGTCGATAAATTCATTATTTAGGGAAATCATTAAACATCAATTAGGTTCGCACTTTTTATTTGTTATCTTATCATTAACTCGACACATTAATATACACAGTTTGCTAATACTGCGTTGTGCGTCTCATTCACATATCGTATTTTTACTGGAAATATCTCGCATACACGTGAGGCAATATTTGATGAAAAAGAAACAAATAGACATTTTTATGCAACTGTTTCAAATAAAAACAAAATCGAGGCTTCGTTCATTTATTTTAATATTCAGCTCCTTACATTCGTCACCACGGGTGTCGATTAATCAATTTTTCATTTTCGTAAACTACCAAACTACACCAACACTCATCGCATTTTAATCAGTGTAGTTTTTTTCTCATTTTTATTTGCTAATCAAAAAATATGTCACTGTCACGCGTTCACCTTCGAAAAATAAAAATAAATGTCTAACTTTCAATTACTACTTTAGAATATTGATTGGTGTAGCTAGCTGCATTAACCGTTGCATTTTATGTCAAATGTCTTATATGGCTATAAACAAGCGATTCTGGAGTTTCAATGAATAATTTTTACGATTTTTAGCTTAAACAAAAATGCACTTATACATGAATACGGGTGAAGTGAAATATCAATTGCACAATTCAAATAATCAATTTCTTTCAAGTAAGTGCGATATTTAATTTTACGTAATTATATTGCATTTAGTTCACATTGATGTCATTCAAAGATTTGATTATATGTGTGTGTATGCGGATGTGTGAGCTTAGAAAGAATCAATAAAAGAAAGAAGATAGAAAACAGTTGACATTTTGAAAGAGAAAGTTGGCACAATTTACTCGACTCGTTTCAATTTCATATCACTCTTTTTTGGGAGGGAAAGAACTAACTTTTGTGTGGTTTTTGTACAGCTATAAAAAAAAGTCTCTTTCCATTTTTTTCCCATTTGAGTATATGTTATCAAATGACTTTAACCATTCTGCATAGAGCACTGTTTGGAGCCAAACTCAAATAACTAAATGTGCCGTAATCTATCGATTATTTTGCCATTCTTTTTTATACCCAATTTTTTTTCTCCCTATTTCGTCGTTTGTCTGAACTGTCGATTACATTATGTAGTTATTGTGTGAATAAAAAATAATGTCATCAACCACATACATATCCATGCCAGAAAATATATTCTTTACGCAAAATAATTTGCACAAAAAGAGCTGCTGTTTTAATTTCTTCTCTTGTTTGCCCTCAATAGAGCTATTTTCGCACATTAAAAATCCAAATTCATATTTTTAGAAGAGCAAAAAAATTATTGGCTTTGAGAAGATAAAGCAAAATAAATATATGTATATTTGTGGAATTTTTTTGCGCCGATATTTGCTCTAGCAAACTCAATTCTTGTCCGAGAAATCGAGAGTGAGTGAGTAAGATAGCAATTGTAAATGTTCAATTTATCAGGTGGCATTTTATAGCACTATAAAGTCCGAGATTCGCACTTAATGTGTTCAAGTTTAAACATCATATTTAGTACAATAGAATGAATCATTTACATGATACATAATTGAGCCATCAAAATTTCACATTCATTTCACTAATACTTTTTCTCTCTTATTTTTTATCATCATTTAAAAATTAAATAAGAATATTTTTCACTCTTTTTGCGATGTTTTTTCAATGCACAAAACAAAAACAATTTCTAGAGCGCAAAAAATTATTTCTCCTAAATTCTTCGCTTTAGAATTTTTTTTCGCTTAATTTCTTTATTTCACACTTTACCGCCTGCATGCGAGAAGTTGACTACTAAAAGGAAATTTGTCAAAAAAAAAGTCGGCAGCATAATTCTCTCTCACTCACACAACTTTAGCTCATTTCTGAGATTGTATAAAGAGAGATTGGAAAACGAGTACTCTGTTTTTACAAGGCAATGGTTTCCAGTCAGATTCCATTATGAAATAATAACAATATATATACACAAATAAAAAAAAATATCCAGTGCTCAATACACATTCAACAAATTCTCAGTGACGTCATGAATAAAGACAAAATTTGTGTGAGTGTAATAGTGGTGCCAATCTCCCATTTTTTCCCTTGAAAGAAAAATTTTTCCATCAATTCCACTCTTTTTTTGATGTTTGAAAAACTTTTTTTTCTAATTATTTTTTGACACAATTATCACGACAGCACTCAAGTTTTACACGTTATATGGTAAGCACAAACACCTATGAGCATTAAAGTACCACACTTGTCCAATTTTTCAATTAAATTCATTCAAAAAATCTTCATCTACTTGTCGTTCTTGTAAAACTTCACGTACAAATGGATTTTAATTTACCAGCAATGAGCCAGATGAAGAGTGAATTTGTGCCTGGAAGTGAATAAAATCGTTCTCTCATTCTCAATTATTTTTCTTACTCTCTCACTCTCTTTTGAAATATTTTTTTCACTCTCACAAAATAAGGTAAAAATAATTTAAATTTTAGAAATAATTTAATAATTTCAAATTTAATTTTCTTTTTCATTCAAAAATTTTTAAATATCAAAACATATTTTTCCAGTTAAAAAATTTTTAAATTTAAATTTTAATATTTTAAAAATTTTCAAAAATATTATCATTGAAATTTAAAAAAAAATATTGAATACTTCAAAAGAATGAATTTTTAATTCATTCTGACATATTCTTTTTAAGAAATATTAATTCTTCATTCACAGCAACGAGTATGTTATTGTGATAAAAAAATGGAAATGTAAACGTAAGAGAGCGAATCTTGTGTGTGTGTGTGTATGCACGCTAAGCCTCTTCTGAACGAAAGCAAGGCAAGGCATGAAATTCAATTTTGTGCAGGTATGATACAAAGTGATATGAGAGATTGTTCTGATTTATTTTTCTCCTTCATCATCATCATAATGTGAGTATATGTTGCTTTTACTAATAATCAAGGATCAAGCTGTAGCAGTTAGTCAATCAGTCTAAGAAATTCATCATCCAAGAGAGTTGGAAGGTTGATGGAAAAATTATGACTTGTCAGAGGATAATAACCTCAATCTCTTTTAAACACTTTTAGGCACTCACACAGAAACACAGAATGATGCATGCACGAATTTTTCTTTTTTTTCCTTCCTTTTACACTTTTTTTTATTTTCCACTCGTTTCGTCATCATCATTGGATGGGTTAAGTTAAATGGTTAGATCTCCCTCAAGCGGGATTATTTCAGTACACAATCAATAAAATTTACATCGTTCTACATCAATGAATTTTCATTTTTTCCACTCTCGCTTCTCGGTGCTTTCCATCTAATACTTCAAATGCAGGAAAAATTGTTCTTTGTTTCTTTCTATACTTGTTGTTGTTGTTGCTGCTATTGTCATGAGCAGAGAAGAATAAAATAGAAAAATTGATAGACATGCGAACTTTCCTTAAGATTGAGATGGAGATGTGCAAATTTATTACGAAAGGAGAGGAAATATTAAAATAATATTTGAATATAATTCAAAAAGTTTTCTCTTCATTCTCTATCATCTTACTCTTTTTTTTGACTTATTTTTTTAGATTTTATTATTTTTTCCTTACCCCAAAGAGAGAAAAAGAGAGAACGCGATGATGTATAAGGAAAAGCTTGTTATATGGCAATGATGATGGTAGGGAAAACAATTCAATCTTTCTGAGCTGAGAACAAAAGTACTTTAATTTCCTTTTTTACATAAAAATTCAATAAATTATTGGGGAGCATTCAACTTTTTTGAATAGCAACCACAAAAATATCAAGCGTAAATTCAGTGAAGCTTGAGCTTTAGCTTTTGTTTAACAACAGAAAGCTTTCGAAACAAAAGAAAAATAGGATAGCAGAAGAATTTCTTTACCCTTTTATGTGACTTTCTTTGTGCTATAGAATATTGAAAAGTTATTCCACCACTTACTGTGTTTGTAAAAGATCTGACGTATGTACACGCGTTGATATTTTTCTTATTGAATTTTTCTATTATGGCAAAAAAAGGAAAATTTTTTTTTCTTATCTGTTTATTTTTTTTCATTGGAATCATGAATAATTAAGTAGATGAGATGATTAATGGTGACATTCACCTGACGTCATTTTTTTAAGAACGACATATGTTTAAGCCACCTTCAATGACTGGCTCAAGACATCTTTCCTGTATCTATGTCCACAATGCTGTAGAATAAATTAAAAGTTTCCTAACAAGTAGAATAATCTACTTCAGATATCTTCAGAGAGTGTTGAAAACATTTTATAGGGTACATAAATTGATCCCATGGGATATGAATGTGTAAATAATTTTCGAGGACAAAAAGCCGCTTCCCTTGAATTTCTTTTGAAAAAGAAAAATTAAAATGAAAATTACTTTTTCAAAACTTTTTTCAACAACAACAAAAAGCATCAAGTGGAATTGAGATTAATTTTTGCCAACTTCAATTTATCTTCTACCCATTTTCGCATGCATAAAATTCTCTTTCAAGAATAAATCCATGAGTTTTCATCACATAAGTGTGGGTAAAAAGAAACTTTTCTTTACATTAAGTATTAAGTCATTTTGTAAAAACTTTTTCTTTCAATTTTCGTGTCGTTCCCTTGTTATATTATTCATTCTTCATTTCCAAATTGAGTAAAATTTAGTGACACAAATTATTTTTAAAATGAGCAAATTTATCATTTTGTCGTCATGATGTATTAATTCTTTCTTGAATTAGGATTTAAAATGAGTTAATAACTTTGTTTACAACAAAGACTTTGTATGTGGTCGGTCAAAAAAAGGATTTCATTTTTCTATTTAAAAAGATACATTTTTCTGACAATGGCCTATTTGTGTTATTATTAAATGTCTCAATGAACTTATGACGAAATTAAATTTAATTTTTATAAATATGTGATGATAAAAAAATCAATTTTCAATCGAATATGAAAAAGGAAAAAATTTTTTATATAACAAATCAATCATTGTTCAATGAAATAGAAAGAGTCGAGAAGAAATTGCTTTTCTGACCTCAATTTTATTCTTTTAGTGAGAAGAATGAAATCATATTCTTTGTTGTTCACGTAACATATCCCTTATACAGACACATCATGTTTAGTTATCAATTTTCAGATGCTGCCTTCATTTATTTCCTCTCTTTTCTTTCTTATACACACAAACACCTTTCACATCAAATAACATTAAGTAAGAAAAAAAAGATTGGTCTTTTTTTTATCAATTCCAAATATGTTTATGTCGTTAAAATATTGTCACATTATAATGTGAATTTTATACAGATAAAATATTAATTTCTAAGGAATCTTTTTTAAAATGATTTTTCTTTTGAAACTTTTGACGAAAACATAAAGCGTATGCTGTGATAAAAAATACCTAAGTATTATAATTCGAAAACTATATATATATATAATACAATAAATGCTTCGGCACCTTAGTAATATGAAAAAAGGAAGGAGGACAAAGAAGTGAAAATCCAATCCATTTTTGGAAAGAAAGAAGAAGAAATAAATAAATAACAAGAAAAAATATTATTTGAAAAGGAATTTGGAGTTTGTTGAGCGAAAATACGTTGAGAATTTATATAAAAATAGACTCGTGCTACCTTTCTTTTTTCACCTTTTGAGCTATTGATGTGTGTTTTCCTTTCAGTTTTCATTCGTTGTGTATGAGAGCAGTAAAAAATTTGTCGCTGCTGATGATGTCGCCATAGAAACACATAGAATTTTTTTATCGGATGCCAATTCCACTTTTACTGCGCTCGACTCTTATTTCCGTCATTTTTAAAATTACAAAAAGAAAGAGACAGAGAATTTATTATTTTCAAATGAAAATTGAATTTTTTCCTTCTGACTGACATCATAAAATGGTAAGTTTAAAAATTATTTGAACGATGTTGGTGATAATTTTTGAATAATGAAATAAACGAAAATGAGTATAATACAATGTGATTCACAGTTTTTCATAATTCCATTTTCTAAAAGAAGGCAAGCAGCGAAAGTGAGTGAGACCATTGCAGGCGCGTATGAAATATGACCTATATTGCTTTCACAAGCGATTGCAAAGCAGAAATCACGTATTACTCGCGTCACTCTTGCTATTATTGCTTTAGTATGAGAATTTTCATAAGTATTTACCAAAAGTGCTCATTCATTTTTTTCCTTTCAGCACCGTGTGTGTCATCTCCCGGAAGATTTCAATCTTTGCTCAAACTCAATTTGGAAAGCTCCGCGCGATGAATGGAAAATAACGTCTTTCAATGGTTTGTGTTTGTAGAAGTTATTCACAAATACATACATATGGGTTCTGATAACGCTGCTCATTGGAATTAGGAGCAGAGAGCGAGCAAATACTTTGGAATTGTAAAGTGAAAAATTTCCTGAAAATTTATTTTCCTTTTTCTTCTATCTTATATTACCGATATATAATTTTATAGGCATACTTACAGCATGTGAAGAATTATGAAAAATGTAAAGTAAGAATTAAAGAGCATTCCTTTCGGTTTTAATTAAAACTTTTTCTTACTTTTTCTACCGTATACATATCACCATCATATCATAATCAAGCAATGGCAAGTAATGGAAAAAGTAAGGAGGAAAAATTACGTTCATGTAATGGAGTTTTACTTTATTATATGGAATTGAATGTAAACGTTAGGATGAAGGAAAAAAAATAGGTGAATAGCTTCCTTAGTTTGCTCAATTTAATGAAAAAACCTCCAACAGTATGATGGCCATAATATCCATTTCATTTCTCTATTTCACAAAAAATAAATGTGAGATGAGATGGACGATTATGAAATAAAAAAGAGAGGAAAAGGTTGAGCTTTTAATGAAATGAATCTGTTATGTGAATGCAATGCATTGATAGCGATCTTCCGCCCTTTCATCCTTTACTTTCGCTTTATAAAAAGAGAAGAGAAAAAAAATTAAGTAATGGTTTGGCGAGTACATTAAAGTTGATGAAAGAGTAAAAGATGAAGAATTTCACATTATATATATCAAAGCATCATACCAGTTTTTGGTATTTCATCTTTCTTTTCCGTCGTAGGCGAAACATGTGTGTATATTAAGGGATAAAGAGGAAAAAGTTTTTCTTGTGTATATATATTTGAATTCTCATGCCATCAGGCGTATATAAAAACTATACTAGAAAATCGCTTCAGATGAATATGTGCTCCTCAAGCATCTTTCAATTTATCAAAAAAGAAAACGTTTCTCTTCTTTAGTTCGTTCGCTTTTTATGTTTTTGTTGTATAAGGCAGGGTGGAAATTGTGTCAAGTTGTTTTTACATTCTATACAACCATCATCATCATCATCGTCGTCATGAAGTGCTATAGTAGATATTAAGCTTTTATAGAGAGCGAATGAGTGAGTGAATGTATATTTCTGAAATGACTATACACCCGATGCAGTATGTAGATGAACATATGTGCCATTTCTCATCAGCTCCATTGATTCCATTTATTTTGTGACATCCTGCTTTATTAAGTGTTTCTCTATCAATTAGATAAATGGGAAATGTATGTATGTTGGCAAATTGCAATAAAGATGAAATTATATATCACCATAATACACAAGAAATTGTACTTCGCTATATTGTCTGTGAAATAACAACAACTGAATTTGAAGCAACATTAATTATTATTTCATGACATTATAACAATGTGAATGTTTTCTCTCTCTATTAATAAAATTAAAATAAAATGAAAACAATTTAGGATAGTAGAAAAGGATGCTTGGAAGCTTTTTTCAATTCGATATCATATAAAAGTTAATTATATATCATTAATCAGTTTTATATTCACAAATAGAAAATTTTGTTTGACTATGAAATCAACACTAAAACACAATGATCCAAAAATTTTAAAATTGTTCACTTTCGATTTTTTTTTTTACATTTTAAAACCTTATGTAATTAACGATAGAGCATGATTCAATGCACAATCTGGCAAAGATCTGAATCATCTAATTGTTTACTTTTTCAAAGAAAATTTTTTAATCAATTTTTCATTACTTTATACTGAATGAAATACAACATAATTACTATTGAAAGATAGTACTTTTAATATAGATTGCAACTAAAGTAAGATCAGTAAAATAATGCTAATTTACGCATAGAGTCAATTATTGGGATACTAAAATTAATATGGAAAAATTTAAACAGAACAAAAAATTTTCAACTTTCAAATGAATTTTATTCACTCTAAAGACTTATAATTGAACTAAATTTCTCAGTAGTAATTTAAATATGATAAATGTAAATGTTGACATATAAAAGATTTCTATTGAAAAGAAAAAGATCAACTGTCCCAAAAACTAATTATTTATAAATCAGCATATTGAAAAGTGAACAATTTTAAAATTTTTGGATCATTGTGGCCTATTATTAAGTTATAAGAAAATAAACATAAATGTTTGAAGAATTCTGTGAATTGATATAAAAATATTCAATGATACTTGAGATTTATCACTTGAAGCAATTTCTTATGCAGTGTCAAGACAGCAGTCCATAATTCACACTTTCATGCTTTATCTAAATTGCAATCTCATGTAAAAGTCGAAAAGTTTTTAAAAGCTCACTCTGCAGATCATAAAAAACTTTTTTTATTTTACTGACACACTTGCTATGAGAGAATTTTATTCAAGCTTGTGTTTATCAGATGCTTAAAAGATCGCATTGTTCTTTTAATCCAATGGAATGACGACAAAATAAACTTCATTAGAAAATTAAGACACACAATAAAAGTAAAATGATGAAACTAATTTAAGTTTGTTGTTTCGAACTTGATTTGAGTACATGAGCTATTATATCTTTTTACTAGTATTTTTTCTCGTTTTACTAATAATACTCGTGAGATTTAACTAGAGATGGGGATGTAGGATGACGTCAACAAATAGGCAAAAAACAAGCGAGCAACAAATTCCATGTGAAAAGGGGTTGGTTTGATTTTAATTAAATTTTACTATTTCATTGTATAAAAGGCACATTGTCAGAAAGAACTCAATATTCATTCATTTTATTGTAACTGACTTTTCTCTTAGGGGAAATAGAGCCATTTTATGTTCATGGTCATTTACCATTCGTTGAATGAAAGACAGTAGTTCATTCAGATCTATTGTATATAAATAATCACTCAATTCTTCTTTTTATTTTTCTGCAATTTATATTGTATAGTAAGATCCATCATCCTTGCCCATCATAGTTTCGATATTCTCGCATTAACAACAAATAAAAGCTCCCTAAAAATAGATACGGTTCGGGAGCTGTGCACTAATAAAATTACATCTAGTACTTGCTTGGGTTCAAAGAAATCCTCAAAATGTATGAGTTTTCTGTGTGGGCAATAGTAAATAATCGAAACTGAGTCGAGTTTATTTGCTTCACTCGCTTGCTTTCATATAACCATAAAAAGAAAGTAGAAGCAAAACAAGCAATGGAAAAAATATGGCCGGGAGCTGACTTTAGATATTTATAGACAATCTCTTATATTTTTCATGTGAGAATGATTTTTCTTTTTTTATGCTGAATCAAGCAAGAAATGCATTTACTTGTATGTGTTGTGGTTTCTCCTCTCATATTCCATTCTTGAAACATTTAGAACTTCCATAAAGAAATTTTTCCCATCACATCATCACTTATACGATTTCTGTTTACTGTAGCAACGAAGGGAACCAAAAGCCATAGAAGCTTTAGACAATCTTTTAACTTCAAAATACTGTAATCCTCTACCACATGCATGTGCTGTGATATTATTCAAATTCACACATAACACTCGTCAAGATTGAAGAGGCGGAGAAAAAGGAAAAATCGACTGTCATTATCCAATTTCTATCTTTTTCAGTATTTTGTGTGAATGAATGTTTTTCATTCGATAATGAACACACTGACTTATAACTTGTGACCTCCATAATCCATAAACGGGTGCCAAAAGCAAAGCTCGACAAATTGAATATTTTTTCTCAGAAGGAAGTTTAATATAGAGGCTTTAATATTGCTGCTGCGGGGATAAAATCAATAGCAGAAAATATTATGAAATAGAAATAAGTCATAAACATTGATCTTAACATAACTAAAACAAAAAGCTAAATTCTGTTCAAAGCCAGAAATTTAGAATTTAGTCTAATTTCTCATGAAATATTGACAATAGTTTCGAGCACAAATACCCGAGCAGCACAGCGCAACTCCGACTCCTGTATGACCATCGATGGACTTCCGAGTCATGCCAACAACTCGACTTTATGGCTATTTTGGCGACTCGACATGCGACTCCTATACGGCAGATCATACAACAGTCGCTAAGTAGTCAGCATGACTATTTCGTGACTGATGCGAAAAAACCATCAAAATAATCGTACGACGGTCGTATGGGAGGCATCATGAAAAATCAATAATAAGATAAAATGTTCGTAAGTTGTAATAAAAAGTTTTCGAGTTTCGCGTGTTTCAAATAAATTATTAATAAACTGATTTTACAAATGTAAAAGAGCATGGTTAAGTTGGAGTTTCAGTATAGTATCAGGTAAAAAGAACAGAAAATATAGAATAGTTTTCTTTCGAAAAAATAAATTTTTTTAAACAAGAATTATTTTGCAGGATATTTTAGATGCAGCAGGAACATTAAAATAGCGTAGTCCTAAAAAGCGTAGAGATGAAGCGTTTAATAGGTAAGAATCTTAATTTTTAATATTTTCCAATTTTCATAAATTTTAATTTATTATTTTATTTGTGCTTTCAGGTGAATAATTCACATTGGACATATCATTTATATACTAAGAAATCTTACTGGAAGCGAGGATTCATTTTGGACTTAAAATTTCTTGGATGTAAATTTTTTGTAAGTTTCATTTAAAAAACGTAATAAAAATTGCAATCAGAATTTAAAAAAGTAAATATTTTTACTTGAATTGGAAGCATTTTAATTTTCAGGAGTAAAAATCAAAGTCGCCATTTAGATGTAAGCCACGAAAATTTTTTATTGCAGTCGTTGACTTTTTGACTAGTCGCCGACCTTTTCGAATTTTCATGAAGTGGTCGCTACGACGCCGTTGTATGGTATAAGGACCACGGTGAGGCGTCGTATCGGCGCAGTTGCGACTTTTTTCAGTCGTACGACGGTCGCGAATTAGTATGCGCGGGTCGTCTTCAAGGCCTACGACTTTAATGTCGTTTCCACCATCTGTTGTGTGCTGCTCGGGATAAATGAACTTTCCAATTATAGAAAAATGAAAATATATTTTGAATCGATAAAATCCCAAAGTATCAAATTGAGCATGAATTAAGAGATTAAATGTGTATACATTTAGTCATGAGAATGAATTGTATTAAAAACTTTTAACGAGTATACATTTGGAGCTTTTGTCAAAAAATCAATTTGTCTAATTGCTGATGTTTCCGATAGTGTAATATAAAATATCTAATGTACACATCAATTCAGCATTGATTAAAAATTTTTCGATTTTCATCAGCTTCTATTTTGTAAAACGGATTATGCATATAATATAAATGAGTTTCCTGCTCTTTCTCAGTACTTGTTTGCATTTTAAACGAATAAAGTTGTACTAAAGTACTTATCACATAGAACTTAACGTTTCATTGTTAATCTTCGCAAAAGCGTGTTAGATAGAGAAAAAGAAAAAATTATCTCTTTCTTTCAATTCACAATCATTCTTTGTTATACTTACAAACTAAGCTTCCTTCTTGTCGCATTATTCATTCTTCTATTACACTTATGTATGTATACATACAGTCAATTGAATTTTTGCACCATTAAGTCAATGTGCACAGTAAATGAAAGTTTAAACGTTTATTATATAGACTATCACACTGCCACACAATGGAGCTACAAAGTTGACTTCTACTTTGATGCTACTTAATACTATTAAGTTACATCATTCTTTCGTATTCAAATCAAGGATGAAAAAATCTCATTTGCTCTCAAAAACTCAAAGATTGGATTTTTGTACATTTTTTAAGCTACACTAAGTGGATAGTAATATATTAAATAAAGAGAAAGGCAAAAATCTCCATAAGAGTACTTTAAATTCTCTAAGCCTGTAGAAAAAGGATTTTACAGTGTGAGTTTTTACGAACACAACCCTTTATTTTCCTCCTTTATCATCATCATCAGTTGCCACCCTTTACATTCATTCATCCATCAGTAACTTTTATGTTCCACTTTGCTTTATTTTTTTCACTCACTTTTTAAAGAGAATAAGCATACTCGAAAGTTCTCTCTCGAGGCGTCTTCAGAATTTTTTTAAATTACTTGTACTAGCTGTTGAAAATACACACATAAAAATCTCTTAAAATCTCGTAACAAAAAGAAGAGTTCAATATGTTCCGACAAAATTTTTCGAGTTTATTTCAAAGCCAATTGCTGCTGCTGCTATGTGTGCGTTACATGCATAATTTATGAAGCTCGTGAATTGAAAATTGAGTGACTTTAAAATGAATTTATATAGAAATAATTATATAGCTGTGACGTTTACATACCTCAATTGATATCGATTGTATGAACGAGAGAAATTTACACGCAAATTACATTTTCGAAATAAAAAGAGTTGCAATAATCGTACTCTTTTCACTAACAAATTGGTTGTATAATTTTTTTGAATGTATAACTTTTGTGCTCTACAATTTTAGGGTGTACGTATTTATGTATGCGCAAATAAAAGGCGGTGGCAAAAAATTTATTTCAACACAACGCATCTGTTGATAAATTATGCATATTGACTTGGTGAGTAAGCACAATATCTAGAGACACTGACTTAATTATATTATCACTCTACAGTGTGAAATTTCCAGAATAATAATTTTATGAATTAATTAAACTTCATTATTTGATCAGATAAGTCAAATTATTTTGATTAATTCTAGTTTAAATTTTACTAAGAGCTATGTGGGATGAGAATAATATTTATTAAAAAATATTTTCAATAGTTAAGAATCATTTTATAATAATAAAGTAAAATGATGAAATTCATAAATTTTAATGACAAGATCAATTTATTTTCAAAAAGTGTTTTTAACCGCAAGCTTAAAATATTTTACCTCAAAAAATGTTAAAAGCATTACACTCCTGGCAATTCACTTTAAAACCACTCTATAAACTATAAATTCTATCCATAATGAATGAACTTTCAATAATCCCTCTTACTCTCTTTCACTCTCTATAAAATAATCATTACCAACAAACATAATAAGTGTATAGTAGATTGTTTCACATATACACACATGTTGATGTAGTAACATAATCTTTGTATCTACTTGAAGAGACGAAATTGTATTGGAAAAATATATTGCCAATATGTTACAATCATATAACAATGTTAGACAGGCAATCATTTTATCATTAAATGTGACTGTTTCTATTGCTGCTTTTGCTTCTTTTCTTCACCTTCCGTGCAATTTGATCTAATGCAGTATGTTTCAGTTTCTCTTGCCATAAATAAATAAAACAGTATAGGAAGAATTACAATATATTTACGCATACAGACTTTTT
>JACWBX010003339.1:0-18463 GCA_014622435.1 Polypedilum pembai
TAATTTATCACAATTTCATTTTGTTTGTGGAATGTAATTACCGGTCTAAAAAATTTAATTATCGTTCTATTAGAATTTAATTATCGGTCTAATTGTTTTGATTCTAAATTTTTCACTTTAAAATACTTTATATAATTTCACTGATTTGTATTCACTGTATCTTAACAGCAAAAGTAATTCCCATGCGATTACAAAGAAGATAACAGTTTAAATAAAGAAAATTTAAGAATTTTAGAAATTGGAAATATTTTGAACGCGTTTTGTTGCAGTCGGTAGTAAAATTGTTACGCGATTTTCACATAAATTTGTAAACAAAAATTAGAACGATAATAATATCCATTCATATTTCTTGTATTTTAAGTCATTAAATCGTGATAATTTGATAAGTGAGTTATTTAAATAAATATTTTAGTTCATTCTCATTCTAGTAATAGTGAATAATTGACTAGTGTGAATTGTTTTAGTGTAATAAATAAATCATTTAAAATTGACAAACTTTTTCCAAAAATTTTTGAAAAACAGTTTTCGTCAAATTTCACTCAAAATATAGCTTCAAAAGCAATGATTAGATGGTAAATAGTGATTAAATATAATTTACAATAGTTTAAGTTCATTCGATAAGTGATTTTAGTGAGTTTTATGCATAAAATCATGAAATGTTGCATTAGACCGATAATTATATTAGACCGATAATTATATGCCTTTACCCTATATATTATGAAGTAGAATTCGAAGCTTTATCAAATGAATTGTTGATAATTTATATACAAATTTGATACTTTTTATTGCTTGCATTTTTAAATTATCAAAAGTTCTCTCTTTTTATGTCATAAATACTTGTTATCACGCTTTTGAAGAAATGATTCTCATGAAATTCTTTACTAAAAATGAAATGTTAATATTAAAGCGAACGCACTATACAGAGATCATGAATTAAATTTTTGTTTTACTTATAAACATGATGCACTGATTTAGAAATAATTTGTTCTAAATTTTTGAGTTATTTGTTCGATTTGTGTAATGAATAATAAATTATGTTCGTTTTTCTCACTGATAAAACTTTTTAAATCACTTTGAAAATTTCAATTTTTATTTAAACTAAATAGACTAAAAATCTAAAATTTTCACTTAGTTTCAACTTACAAAATGCACTTCATGTTACAACGCTAAAATGACAATTGTAACTAAAAAATTCTCACATATATTTTAATTTTTCGCAATTTAATTCTAGATATTGAAAGTCATTAACAATTCTCATTGCCAAGGTGATCCAGTTTTGTGTCATTGAACTGTCTATAAAAATAAAATTTTAAATTTTCAAAAGCACTTAATTATATTCTCCTATTTAAATTTGACTATATATAAATTAGACTTGAGATTAAACTAATTAATTAATGCCAAATATCAAAATGAGAACATTTTATTACGCTTTGAATTATGAACTAAACAAAACCAGCATTGTTTTGCTAATTATTTTATTATCTCTTGTTGTTTTTGTATGTAATTAATATTTTTCAATCTCCACAAATATTTTTAAGCTTTTTACTCACTTGCTTGGGTCAATATCCAAAGATCCAGTTGGAAGTTTTTTTCACTATATTTTTTCTTTTTTTAATTACTCTTTTCACAAATCTGTAAAATTTTGATTTATTTCACTTAATTTTCAACAACTTTTTTCAATTTTACTAAAACACAGACTTATGGCTTAATTGCATTAGTTCACACACAAAACTGAGACATTTTTTTTCTATATTTATCTAAAAAAATTTCTTTGACTTTGATTTATTGCGACATTTTTTCCATCAATTAACAATTATAGCGAATTATATTTCACTATTGATGGTAAATCAAAAATGCAAATTTTTTTCACAATTCTGAACTATTTCTGATGAGATCAAAATAATTCTAATTTTTTCTTTTTCTAGACTTTCTTATGAGCGAATGTGAATAGAAAAAAATTTTGTAAACAGAGCTACAGTGGCGTGCAATGATGTAAAAAAAAAAGAAAAAATATTGAATGGAATTTTGCGGGAGTTTTTGAATTTTCATTCAGTTATAAAAATTTTTTTCTCAATAAGAAAGATTTTTAAAATTAGATTAATTTTTATTAGAGTTCGGCTTTATGCAAATAAGAAGAATTATGCACATAATTTATTTCTTTTTATTCACTTTTTCAGGGAAGAAGCCAAGTATAAGAAGAAGATTTTTTGCGTTTGATTCTTTGAACCTTAATTTTTATATAACTCTTATTTATGCTAAAATAATAAAAACTTAAAACTTTAAAATAAAATATCTGATTAATTAATTATATCATCGAAATCAAACTGAAAATTAAAATTTCTTAGGTCTTGTGTTGAAAATAAAATTTTATCAGAAATCTTTCAAATACTGGTAAGATCTTTTACATATTTTATTTTTCTCGGAAACCATGCAGAAGAAAAGATACTTTGACATGTCTTAGTCCAAGCAGGAACCGAATCCGCGCCTCTTATTTCCGGTCAGGTACTCTCCACTAAGCTATTGTCGGACATCTAAAAGTTATCGTTGCTAAATGCCAACATAAACATCTTTAACTGCTCTTATAATGAGTTATCGTTGTAACCGGATTCTTTAAAATCCAACATTTTTGATATCCGAGAAAGTCACGATTGATATAAAGCTACCATAGATATAAATTATAGACAGAAAAAATCATGATAGTTATAAATTCAATCAATTAATCATCAAATTTTATTATCTTATTAACAAAGGAAAGAACAAATTTTATAACTTAAATAATTTCAGGAAGGTATACTTAAAGTTTATAAATCAGTCATTTTGAAGTTTTTTTATCAAATTGCAATTTTGCACCAGACAAAAATTTAAATAATGTAATTTTTCTTTTCCTTATCAATTTTAAATAGCATTATATAAATTAAAAACTGCTTAAAAACTCAGTCAGTTTTAATAAAATATTAAATTTTTTAGAGGAATAAAATTGAATTTTTAAAAATGAATCTGTTTGTTCTTTTAATATTTTTGTGTTTATTTTTATGCAAGTTAATTGATGGAAAAGGGTAAAATTAAATAATTTTTAAAGAAATTTAAAATTTCTTGTAGCTTTATTATTTTTTAATCAAATCCTGTGAGTTCTTTTTTTTTTGATTTTATCACAAAAGTTTAACTAAACTCAAAGAGTTCTTACATTTAGTTTTCTACGAGTAAAAATTTTAAAAATTTTCTTATGCAAACTTATAAATTTTTAGTTTCTTTACAATCGTTGGTTCTTATACAATGAATTATCAACAAAATTATCAGCTTATTCTTACAACCGATGGATTTGATAAGCCAGAAAATTATGAAGTGAAAATTTTTGGTAAACTTGAAAGTGGAAAAATTTATGAAAATAAACAAATTGTAACAATGAGTGGAAGCGAAATGAAAAAAATTTCCTTTGATGTGAGTTGAAAATTGTCAAAATTTATTTAATATGCTCTAAAAGTGCGAATTTTTAACTAGTTTTAAAACTCAAGAAGTTTAAATTAAGTCTAAAACAAAATTCTGAAATATTTTTAATTGTTGAGTTAAATTTACATTTACTTTTAGTTGAAATCTCAAACGCCAGGAAATTACTTCCTCAAATGTCAAAGTATTTCAAATTCTTCATTTTCACAAACTTATTATTTAAATATCAACAACAAAAAGCAATCAGTTTTGATTCAAACGGACAAAGCAGTTTACAAACCATCAGATAAAGTTCAATTTCGAGTTCTCATTATTGATGGACAAGCAAAACCAACGAAAGCTGAAAATATTCAAGTTTTCATAACCGACGCTGCTGATAATCGTGTGAAACAATATGACAAAATTTTTTTCCGTCGTGGAGTGTTAAAGCAAGAATTTCAATTAGCTGATGAGCCAATTTTAGGTAAATGGAAAATTCACGTAAAAATCAACAATGAAATTGAAGAAACAGTAAAATTTTTTGAAGTTGATAAATATTTACTGCCAACTTTTAATGTAAAAATTATTACAAAAGAAAATTATCAAAAAGATGAAGAAATTGTTGTCAGTTACAGTGCAATTTATACTTATGGTAAAAAAGTTGAAGGTGAAGCAATTTTAACAGCTGAGGTTACAAATGATTGGTGGGTGTTATCGCCATTGAGAAAATTGACAAAAATTTTAAATTCTACAACAACTACAATCAATCTTAAAAATGATTTGAATCTTCAAACCATAAATAACTTTCAAACAATTTTAATAACAATCAGTTTTAAAGAGCAACTAACAGGGAAAATTCAAAATGCTTCAACTGTTGTGAATATTTATGAAATTCCATTTTTCATTGAAATTACTGGAAATGATCAAAATATCAAACCAGAAATGATTTTTGTTTTCAAATACAAAAATGAAAATTTTGAACTATATCGTAATTGGAAGAAACAAAATTTTGTCTTCAGCAAGACTTCAAGTTGGTGAATTAAAAAAATTTAAATTTACATTTAATCCTACTGTTGAGATGTTACCAAATTCAAATTTGGTTGTTTATTATTTGACAAATGATGGCGAAATTATTTCTGATCATTTGGATTTGGTTTATGAAAGTGATTTGAGGAATTTTGTGAGTAAAAATTTAAAGTCAAAATTTTGAATTTTGCTTTAAGTGTTTTAAAGTATAGTTTTAACCAGAACCCGAAGTCTACTAAATTTTTTCGAATTACTATATCATTTTTAGTCGACTCCGGCTCTGCTTTTATGAGTAATAACAATAGCAATACAAATTTAAAGCAGTCTGAAAAAATACTTCAAATAGAGGCAAAAATTTGTACTCTTTTTGCTCACTTTGGCATGATTCACATAATTTTACATGATTTTGTACAGTGTTAATAATTTATGTAATAATAACATTTGCTAAAAAAGTAATTTTTAGATTTCTAAGAATTCAATTATTTAAAAACTTTTAAAATTTGTTAATTGAAGAATGAAATTATTCAAAACATTACTGAAAATATTTTAAAATAGTCAAAATTATCGAAAATTTAGTTTTCACATAAAAAGAAACATTTTGCAGAAATAGAAGATTTTCCATTCTTAGCTTTAAAATTGTGCAATGTATATACAGCTTGCAATTATTTCTGAAAGTTTTACTTTCTTAACAATTTTTTATTTCCAGCTTACAATAAATCTTTCTAAAAATGAATCAAAGCCAAACACTTTAGTCAATCTGACTTTAAAAAGCATGCCAAATTCTTACATTGGTCTTCTTAGTGTAGATCAAAGTGTTTTACTTCTTAAATCAGGAAATGATATTGATAAAAATCTTGTGTCAAATGAACTATCACAATATAGCTGGCCAAATGTCTTCAACACAGATGGAGAAGAACCTTACACTTTTTCATATTTTACTGACTTTGCAGCAAGTTCACTTTTGATTATAACAAATGCTAAACCAGAGTATGGAAAACCGTTTACATTTTTACCAGAAGTTAGTGCTTTTGGACCCGGTGAGAAAGTTTGAAAATTTAACTTTTGTGTTTTTTATTTAAAATTATTTTTTAAACAGACATTACAACAACAAAAATACCATTTGCACCACCAACAACAGAAATCAACACTGCATTAGTTCCATCACCAACTGAACTTGTCACAAGAAAATTCTTTCCAGAAACTTGGCTTTTTGATTGTGTTGAAAAGTTAGTGTAAAAATTTTGTCACTTCAACAATTTAATTTAAAAATTTTATTTTAGCATCAATGGTACAAAAACAATAACAAAAATAATTCCAGACACAATAACATCATGGATTATTACTGGCTTTTCAATGAATTTAAAAGATGGACTTGGTTTGACAAAAGAATCATCAAAATTGACAGTTTTTATGCCATTTTTCATCGTTTTAAATTTACCATATTCAATTAAAAGAGGAGAAATAGTTTCAATAGAAGCTATAATTTTTAATTACATGACAAATGACTTAAACGATGTCACTGTGATTTTATATGAGACTTCTGAATTTAAATTTGTAAATCAAAAAGAAAAATCACAAAAAATTACAGCTAAAGCTGATTCTGGAGCTTCAGTCAAATTCAAAATAGCACCAATTAAAATTGGTTACATAACTTTAACAATTGATACAATTTCCTCACTTGCTGGTGATAAAATTCAGAAACTTCTTTTAGTAGAAGCTGAAGGAATTACAGAATATGTCAATGATGCTGTTTTAATCGATCTGAGAACTCAGAAGGAATTTAAAAACATTTTCGAAGTGAAAATTCCAAATTATGCAATTGTTGATTCTGTAAAAATTGAAGCTTCTGGTATTGGTGATCTCCTCGGTCCGACTATTGAAAATTTGGATAAATTAATGTAAGTTTTGATTTTTAAAATTATAATGTAATTCTCGTTCCCGGAATTTCCCGGGAATATTCCCGAAAGGAAAATGCCTAGGTTTTAGTTGAAATTTTAATCAACTAAAATTTAGTTAAATTTATTGTTCGCCTAAATTTTAATTGATGTTAAGTCGTTAAGTTAAATTAGTATTTTATTTTTAATCAACAAAAAATTTGTTATATTTTAATCTGTCTTGACTTAAATACAAAATTGTTTCGAAATCTGAAATTTTTGGACAAAATAAAACGTAAATTTTGCTTTTTTTCTTTAACGTTTTATAATACAAGTTTATTTCAATGATCAATTTTGCTCCAAAAAACTATTTAGTTTCCTTTATCTTAAGGTTTCACTAGCACTTGCTTTTTTATATGATAATTATTCACCGTTCAAAGTGGAATCCGATAGAAACTTTTTGTGTTAAATTTTTTTCGAATTGTAATACTTTTATTCTTTGTACTATCTAAAAATTTAATTTTTATTTCCAGAAATCTCCCTTCGGGTTGCGGTGAACAAAATATGCTTAATTTTGTCCGTGACATTGTCGTTCTCAATTATCTTACAAATTTAAATAAATTAACATCTGACCTAAAGAAGAAACTGACTAACTTTCTTGAAATTGGCTATCAACGTGAGTTAAATTACAAACATGATGATGGATCTTACAGTGCATTTGGTAACAGTGATGACATTGGTTCAACTTGGCTTACTACTTTTGTAATTCGATCTTTTGCTCAAGCTTCAAAATTTATCACAATTGATAATAAAAATATTGAAGATGGTTTGAATTTTTTGAGCGAAATTCAAAATGACGATGGAAGTTTTACGGAGAACGGTGTAATTTTTCACAAATCAATGCAAGGTGGAGCAACAAGTAAAATAACTTTAACAAGTTATGCTTTGATAACTTTCTTAGAAAATCAAAATTTCAACAATTTTGTTGTGGCAAAAGCGATCAACTTTTTGGTTAAAAATATTGAAAACGTTAATGATGACTATGCGATTGCAATTTCAGCTTATGCTATGACACTGGCAAATCGTAAAAGTCATGCTGAGAAACTTTTGACTAAATTTAGTGGAAAATTTAATAATATTGAAGCTGCAGGTTATTTATTAATGACTTTTGATCTTTTAAATCATACAAATGAAGTTTTAACTGCTACAAAATGGCTTGTAACACAAAGAAATGAATTTGGTGGATTTGATTCAACACAAGAAACTGTTGTTGGTCTTACAGCTTTAGCACAAGTTGCTAATAAATTTTCAATAACAAATTCGGACCTTAAAATTAATTTCAAATTTGATAACTCAATTTCAAAGTCGATCAATGTAACAAAAGAAAATTCTTTGGTTCTTCAAACGATTGAAATTCCATCAACTGTAAGAAAAATCAATGTCACAGCAACTGGCAGTGGTTTTTGTGTTCTTCAAGTTTCATATCATTACAATCATAATCAGTTGGGACAAAAAACTTTAATAGATTTGAAAGTTGAAGTTGTAAATAAAAGTAAAATTGAATACAGTTTAAAAGTTTGTGTTGGAATCAAAGTAAATGAAAGTGAACAATCAAATATGGCTGTTGTTGAAGTCGGATCAATAAGTGGTTACATTTTTGAAGTTGAAAATGTAGTTGAGGAAAATATAAACAATCATGAAATTAAAGTTAAAGTAAGTTAACAATTTATTTTGAATCAAAATTGTTATGTCTCCTGGAGCCAGACTCAAATTTAATTTTTAATAATTTTGCTTTGAATTGAAATTTTAAAATTTTTAGCGCATTTTTGGAAAAAAATGAAGCTTATACATTCACTTTGGCTGGCTGGCTGACTGCGGCCCGGGTGAGGCGCGAGATCTCGAAAACTGCAATAGCTAGCGACTTACGGTTTTTTGTATTAGATTTGTGCTATCGAGTTACTGGCTTATCACTTTATTAGAAAGCTATCACTTATTGCATTATTCGGGAAATTGCGAATTAAAATTTCCATATTAAAAATTGTAAACAAAAATTTTTTGCGACTACGCGAATTTTTCGCGCCTTTTTTAAATTTCAAATTCCATTTAACCGTTATTTTCATGCAAATAATTGTAGATGGCGTTTCAAAAAAGATTTAAGTGTCATCTATAATTTCCATAGCGAAATTTTCGTAAATATTATCACAGGCAATCTAGGCCGCCTGTGTAACAACATTGATTAACACATTAAATTTTCATATTTATAATGTTGATAAATGCAAAGTTGATTTCGATGGATTTTTTCTTATAAACTTGAATATGGTTAAAAGATTAGAAGTTTTATTCAAAGAAGCTTCTGAAAACTTGCTTTAGCTTGATACAGTCACTGAAAAACTGATTGTTGTAATCAAATTAAAAAGCTGACAACTAAAGATGTAGTTTTGCAACTCAACTTTGTTTTATCATTTGTATTTAAGGTAAAGCCTCTGTTGCTAAAAATGAATTAATTAGCTCTGTTATTTGTAACGAACACTGATCTGGGCTTCAAAAATGCGCTAAAGTACACCAATCCGCAATTGAGTACTTTCACCAATTTTTCTAGCGAATTGAGTTCAAAAACGGCAACACTTTGGCAATATTTTATTTTGATTTTCTTACAACCAAATCGCAGTGCCTTGATATTTCTGCACTTTTAACATTTAACATAGAAAATCAAAAATCAGCAATTGTCATAGCATATGATTATTATGATACATGTGAGTAAAATTCAGACCAAAGTTTTGTTTCTTTATTAAAATTATTTACTTGTTTATTTACAGCTATTCGTGCTTCAAGTTTTTATAACTTGTGAAGTGATAAATATTTACATTAGAATGAATTGGAACTTATTGAACAATTAGTTAATTAAAAAAATTTTAACACATTGTTTTTGAATTCATTTTATATTCTACAGCTTCTTAAAAAATAAATAAACTTAAGAAATCATTTTTCCTATGTGTTTTATTTTTTTTATTTATTTATTTTTATTTTATCTACAACCTTAAAATAAATTTTGAATAGATAAAGGAATTATAATTAGGTAAATTTTTTATTTTAATTCTCTTTCTACTTGAGTGTATACATTTTACAAAATCAAAAATATTTTAAATACAGCTTGGTACAGCCTCTTCCTGATTCGACATCTTCCAAAAAAAAATATCCAAACAGTTTCAAAAACTAAAAAATTTTTTCTACAATATTGACTAAAATATTAGCACAATAATTTTACGTAATTACATGGAGAAGATAGTTTTTCATTGAGAAAAATTTATTGTCATTAAAGCATAAGTCGTGAATCTTTAAAAAAAAGTTTTAATTTTATTTTTTGGACTCAAAAATACACTTTTTTGACACAAATTTTATGTCAGTTAAAATATTTAGTGAAGTTTCTTTTACATTTTATTCTGCAATCATCACAGTAAATAAAAAGTTATTTATTATGAATAAAAAGTCATGAGAACTAAAATTAAAATTTAATTTTTTCATTCTCATTTTATTCTTCTTTTACGCATACTGCTGAACCTTATTATAAAACAATTTTTTTCTCTTCAATATTTAAGCTGAAAACTGTTTTAATTTTCAACTTTATTCCATTTCAAATATTTAAGACGAACCACTTGACGACATAGCGGGCATGTAATTTTATCTGTTTCATCAACGCAGTGAAAGATCCATTTGAAAATGCATTTAACACAAAAAGTATGATTACAATTTGTGCTGACGGTTTTTGAAGATTTTTCAAGGCAGACTGGACAACTGAATTTTGTATTTAATTGCTTTTCTGATGATTCTTGTTTGCTTTCAACTGATTTCTTTTTATTATCTTCCATCTTTTTTAAATGCACTTTAAAATATTCCAGATATTTAGGAAACTTCTCTTCAATTGAGCTCGAATTTAATAATCTTAGTTATTTTAAATTTCTTTTGATATCAAATCAATTATTTAATAAAACTTTCAACTTTCTGTTTGAAACTTTAGACTAAAAATGAAACTTTTTATTAACTAATCATCAAGCGAAAAAATGTTGCGAAACTTTTTATAAACTTCAGGTAAACTTTATTAACTTATTCATGAAAATATTTAAACTCATTGATTATAATTAAATTTAAGAAAACCGTTAAAAATATAGAAGAAAAGCTGGTCTTAATAAATTTTTATTCTTATTTAAGTGTTTTATGAGTATTATTCGTTAATTGCGATTTATCAATTATTAATAAGTGGATGTTTGATAAAACAAAAAATTAGTCATTGTATTTACTTTTGTCAAATATTTTCCTTAATTTTATTTGACAACAACATTAGTCATTGTAATTTTCCCAATTGCATAATTTAAATACTAAAAAAAAATTTCATTTCATATTTATACAAAAGAATTTATAGTTTATTTCTACTAACAGCTAACAGATGCTGAAAGAAACAAACAAATAAACACAGTGCTCAATAACCAAAACACTCTTTTAGGAAATTTTATTTGCCTGCTTGTCTTTTTTGCTAATGTACTATGGGAGTTAGAAGAAAGAAAAAGGAAACAAAAAAGCAGGCAAGGTTTGGTTGTTGTCGTTACTTTTTAGAAGAACAAAAATCAGAAAAAAGTCGATTATCAGCCAATAGCAACTGCTTGATACAAAAATCAAAGAAACAGTCAATTAATGGTTGCTAAAGAGTGTTAATAAGCAAAAATTAGAATTTTTCGCAAACATTCATACAAGAAATTACATTTTTTTAACATTTCAAAATATTTACATTTTAAGATTACAAGTTCATATGCTTAGTGCAAACTTTAATGAATAAAAAAAAATAAATTTGCTTTTCATTCAAATCTTTAAGATTTTCTGAGACTGTTCGAAAAATAAATTATAATTTAAAATGAAGTTTTAGAAATAAATTTTTTATTGTAATAAATTTCGATTTTTACAATTTTTATTTAAACTTACTGAACAATTTTTGGAGCAAAGTTGGAAATTTTCTTTTAAGTTGAAATTTCATTATCAGTAGTAGTATCACCAGTAGGGTCAGTACTAGTAGCATCAGTGGAAGATATGTCAGTTACAGTTGTGATAACAGTACTAGAAAAAGAACCAGGATAACAATTTGCTATACTTGCTTCAACACAATCTTCTTCTTTAGTATCAAACAGTTCATCACCGAGACATTTCTCAAGAACTGAACCTGATTGAAAGCAATAAAAGAAATATCGACAATCATTTGGATGAGGAACATGAAACGATGAATTATAAGGACAATCTATCCAATGTGGTTCTGGTGGTACATCTGCATCATTTTTAATTTCTTTAGCATGACATTCAAAGGTTGATTCTTCTACGCAAATTTTTGTTTCTTTATTATACTTAAATCCATGAGGACAGATTAAATTGAGAATATCAAGTTTGTTTTGACATTCAGTGCACAAAACATAATCGTCACATCTAAGTGGATTTTCTATGAACTGTGTTTGATCTCTTCCATCGCAAAACCGATCAACAGATTTACATTCAGCAAGCGCTTCTGTTGTGCAGTCCATATCGTAAATTGAAAAGTGAGGACGATCATCAGGACATTTTATTGATCTATTTTCTCCTTGCCAGCAAACTGAAATAAAAAATTAGATATTTTAAATTTAAATTTTTCAAACATAAAAATTTGTAGAAAGAAAATCACTCAGAAGCAAAAGGAAGTAAATTTACTTCCATTCAAAGTTGTTGATCTACTGGTGCTTAGCCAATAGCCAAAATCTACAAAGTAGATTCTACTTTTACAACTCTGCTTTCATTTATGATGTAGTTCTGAGTATTTGTTTAAAATATTCAATTCGAAAGCCTAATTTTGTCTTCATGCTCTGATAACAAATTATTTAGCTCACTCCTCGTTGCAAACTAGAAAATTCTTCTACAATGCGGTCTGTAATATATTATATTTTATTTTTACAGTTTGAAATCTTGAAGCTAAATTTTCTAAAAAATGATATTTGGGTGAATACAATTTCATATTGAAAAAATTTTTTTACACTTAGAATTGATTTGACTCACTTGATTTGAATTGATTCAGATTTTCAAAATCATTGTTTAAAAGCAGCTTTTATTTGAATAAAAATAACAGATGAGTTGAATTTGAAATTAATAAAAGGTGCTAAAAAACCGAATTTCTGTTACCAAATTTTGACATATGTTATGAAAGCAAATGAATCAACATGAATTATTTACATTAAAACTAAATACAACTTTGGCTAAAAATAAATTCAAACTCATCTTAGCCCGTAATTAATAAAAAATGATCGAACATGCTGCTGATAAAAAAATTTCACACGACTAATATTTTAAATTCAGACAAAAACATGCATAAAACATGATGAAAAATTATTTTTTTTGTCTTTGTGTTATTGTATGGTTTTTACTAATATTGTTATGTGTACTCACGTGTATAATTTCGACAATCAAATGGATGTGGAATGATTCTCATGTCTTTATTACTTGGACATTCAAAATAAGTTCTAGCAATCAAATCTTCATCAAATGTGCATCTTGGATAGACAACATCTGGATAAGAGCAACTTTGCGTTTGAATATTGAAATGTAAATCGTAGGGACATCTTTGTTCTATGGGGTTATCAATGTCTTCACAAATAAAATACCTTAGAGAAAAAAATGAAAAGATTTTGATGGTTTTTCTTTTTAAATTCTCTTACCAAGCACATCCACGTGGATTGGCAACAACTTTTTTTTCTTCATCGACACCTCTGCAAGGATTTAGCAATGCAGCTTGCGTTCCGAAAATTGCACAAGCAACAAAAAATAAAATTTTCACGAGCATTTTAATTTTCAAACCATACGAATTAAGTATAAAAGGCTATTAAAGTGATTTTTGCCAATAGCTCCACACTTCAGAAGCTCAATCTAATCAGATAAGATAATTGAACGACAATTAATGTTATCATAGCATTATAAGATACACGAAATTTCAGAGAAAAATTGATAATAGACCAGAATTTTAATCTTTGCATTGACACAATTTTAATGCGTCATTTTTATTGAAGTAGTTCCACAAGTTATTGATAAAAAACAGTTTAATGATTTGTTTTCATTATGGGTTTAGAACTTTTGATAGCGAGAACAGAGTAATCATTGAAACTCAAACATTTTGTATGAAACTAATAAAAAAATTTTGTTAATTTGTTAGTTTTTTTTAGATTTCTTGATAAAGTTCTTCTCCCTTGGTTTTTATATAAAATATGATATAGTTTTCAATCATCAAAAGTGCATCTTGGATAGACAGCATCAGGAAAAGAGCAAGCTTGTGCTTGAAAAATGAAATGTAAATCGTCGGGACATTTTCCTTCGACAGGCTCACTAGGTTCTACACAATAAAAAACCTTAGGAATAAACAAAAAATTTAGTCAAAGAATTTTTTATATTCTCTTAATTTCCTTACCAAGAAAATATTCCTTCAGTCACACCTCTGCATCTCGGATCAACTACAACTTGTGCTTCAATAGTTGCAAAAACAACGAAAAATAAAATTTTCGTAAGCACTTAATTTTCAAAACATACGAATTGAGAAAAAAAAGTTATTAAAGTGATTTTTGCCAATAGCTCTACACTTCAGAAGCTCAATCTAATCAGATAAAATAAATAAACAGCAAATGATGTTATCAAAGCATTTTAAGGAGAAATTGATATACGAAATTTCGGAGAAAAATTGATAATAGACAGGAATTTTAATCTTTGTTTTGACACATTTTTAAAGCGACGTTTTTATTGAAGTGATTGCACAAGTCATTAATTAAAAATCAGTTTAATATTTTGTTTTTATAAATAATATTGGATAGTTTAGAAAAAATAACAAATTAAATAAAATTTTTCAAAAATTAGTACTTCATTTATTTTAACGAATAAAAATAGCTAAAATGATATTTTTAGAATGAATTAGTGTTTTATGTGTGAATTTTTTTTCCTTTACATTTTATTAAGCCTTTTTTTCCTTGATTTTTATTTGCTAAATTTTTATTTCTTTGCAGGAAAAGCTATTATTAGCTCACCGACGTCTGTTGTTCTCTAATTCAGTTCCACCAACATATATAATATTGATAGAATTATTTGTGCTTTCTAGAACTTACATTAACATCTAATGACTGCTACCAATTGCCTAAAAATAAATTATTGCCTCTATAAAAAGTCACTTAGAATGTTTCTGTTTCACTGAAAGTTTTGTAATTCACTTCTCTAGTCTATAGAAAATGTTGGAGAAGCCTGAAATTGAACTCGAAACTTTTAGCGTTTAAAAATTATTACATAACAAGGGCTCTAGTCACTCAGCTCTTTTGATTTTATAGATTTTTCATAGTATATAATTTGAACAGATTTTAATTAAAGAGAAAACATATGTCAAAATCAACTTTTTTCAAAATGTCTTGAGTAAAATTAGAGAAATTAATTTTGATTTTTTTAATTTTTCATAAAATTCAAAAAGTTCTCACGCTTCTCCTTATTTCATGCTCTCTTTTAAGTTTATTCTTTGCTTGAAAATGCAAAATAAAATATTATTGTATTATTTTGAGAAAAGATTCTGAATATGGCTACTTTCGGACTTTATTGCTTTGCAAGTAAACAGGCAGATAAAGATAGAAAATTTTACAATGTCTGTTAAATGGCAAAAGTAGATTCCCGAACCTGATAAATTTAATAAATTTCAATATATATTGATGTAACAATAAAAAAATTTTTTTCCATTTCAGAATAAATAAAAATATCATATCAATGACTTTTAAAATTTTCTAAAATAATAAATCATTAAGAGAAAATTTTTAAATAGAAATTTTTATTGCAATAAATTTCAAAATTTACTATTTTTATTTAAAAAATCTTACGAAAAAATTCTTGGAGCAACATTTGTAAATTTTCTTTCAATTCTTTTTTGTTCGGGACTAGTTGTAGTAGAATTACAATTAGCTAAACTTGCCGGGACACATCTTTCTTCATCAATATCAAATAGTTCACCTTCACGACATTTATCAAGAATTGAACCTGATGGAGTGCAGAAAAAGTAATACTGACACTCTTTAGGATGAGGAACACGAAACGGTGAGCCTAGAGGACAATCGATACTGAATGGTTCTGGTGGTACATCGCGGTCATCAAGTATTCTAACATGACATACAAAGCCTGGGACTTCTTGTAAGCAAATTTTTGAAGTAATGTTAAATTTAAAATTAGAAGGACAACTCCATTTAAGAACTTCAAATTTGTTTTGACATTCAGTGCATAAAACATAATCATCGCAACTATGAGGATTTTCTATGAATTGTGTTAGATCTTTTCCATTGCAAAAACGATCAACAGCTTTACAATCAGCAAGTAATTCAGTTGTGCATTCCATATCGAAAATTGAAAAGTGAGGACGATCATCAGGACATTTCATATCTCTCTTTTGTCCTTGCCAGCAAACTATAAAAAAAAAAGTTGAAAATGAAATAAAACTTTTCAAACATTAAAAAAGTTACTTGCTTTTTTTTACTTACTTGTATAATATTCACAGTCAAATGGATGTGGAATGATTCTCATATCTCTATTTGTTGGACATTCAAAATGAGTTCTAGCTATTAAATCTTCATCAAATGTGCATCTTGGAAAGACAAGATCAGGATAAGCGCAACCTTGTATTTGAACATCGAAATGTAAATCGTAGGGACATTTTCCTTCTACAGGCTCACTAGGGTCTTCACAATAAATAAACCTTAGAAATAAATACAAAAGTTAATCAAAGAATTTTCTTTATTCTCTTAATTTCCTTACCAATTGCACCCACGTGGATTAGCAACAAACTTTTGTCCTGCAATCACACCTCTGCACTTTGGATGAACTACAACTTGTGCTTCGATAGTTGCAAAAACAACGAAAAGTAAAATTTTCGCATCCATTTTAATTTTCAAACCGCACGAATTGAGTTCAAGAAAATAACTTAAAAAATTTTACCAATAGCGAAATGATTAAATAGCACAATCTAATCAGACAAAGAAAATTAATCAATAATTCCTTCTTAATTTAGTGTGTTTTAACCAGAAAAATAATAAGAAAAGCTTTTTTAATTTTATGGCATTTTAATTAAACAGTGTTGTTAAATACCACTAACAAAAACAATAGAATGTTTTAAATCAAAAACTACTGGGCTCATAGGTGCATTTTTATTATTCCTCATAAAATTACAGTTAATTATGAGAAAAAAAAAGAAAGACTAAATTTATGAGACCTAAGGTGAAACAGTGTAGTGTGGTTAAGTCAAAGAGTTTAGTCATTAAATATTTTAAAAAATTTCAATTAAATATAGAAAAAAGCGTCTGGGGTCTAAAATGAAAATTTTGAAATTTTCATGAGTTCATTGAATAATATTTCGACATTTATATACGATTAACATAACTTAATTATTTTCAAATTCAAGGCACTCATATTTTTAGTAGCTTTTCTGACAACTAAACAACTCTGGCATTTCAAGTAGAAATTGATAAAAAAAAAATTACGAAGAAAATTGATAATCGCAGTTTATTTATTGACACAATTTTTTTTTATCGACGTTTATTTGAAGTGGATGCAATTAAGGAAAAATATTTGTTTCGTAATTCATAGCAGATAAATTTCTTCACAAAAAATTTTAAAATAAAGTGTCATAAATTTCCATGACTTTTTATAGAATTAAATTTAACGGTAGAAAATATTTTCAAATCTATCAGTTGAATTTTAGAACTTCTGAGAAGATTTAATTTTTATTTTCTTTCTTTTTTGATCTTTTGCCGTGTGAGAAAGGTTCACGAATGTAAAGGAGGGAATTTATGATAATTAACATGCAAGGAGAGGGAAAAATCATGATAGTGATTGAAAAAAATCAATTGATTGTCAAATTGATGGTTTTTTCTATCATGATAGTTTTTTGATAGTCAACTTTTTGATAGTTGATATTATTTAGAAAACTATCAGCTTGATAGTTTTAATCTTGATAGTCAAAAAGATAGTTTTTTCTCTTGATAGTCAAGTCATAGTTTTGGTCTTAAAAATTATGTTGAAAAAGTCTATTGAACTATAGGTTATTGAAAATTTTTCATAGAAATTAAATGAGGCGTCACAAGTAGAAATGAGTTAGTCAATTTTGATTTTGAACGCTGATTTTTCATTGACTGTTAAGCAAAATATGACATATTATATATTAATAGAAATATAATCTCAATCCATATTCAATTCTAAACAACGTTTTATCACATACGTATTTGCATGATGAACCATTCAGTCAAATTTATTGAAAGTAGACTATATGCACCCTTTTGCGGTGCAAAATCCTGATGATAAAGAATGTAAGCCTGAAGTGTAGTAGAATAAAGTTATATAAAATTTCCTAGTATGTCTTTTTCTGAGTCAACATATTTTTTGTTTAAAAGCTATTAACCTTTGAATCGAATCTAAAACTTAAAATTTTATATTATTTACATTTTTTCATTTGACTTCGAAGTCCTGAAAGATGTCTTAAATGATGTATTCATCATTTGACACGTCTTTAGCTCAATTTTTCTTTATCCAAATCAAATTATCAAAAAGAAAATTGGGAAAGTAGAGATCTGTATAGAAAATTTTATTCAGACAAAAGCCCTTAATTGTTATAACTACATTTTTATTTTTGAACCTCAATAGCCTAATCTCTATCTTTAATAACATCTAGTATAATTCTTTCGAGCGTTAAAAAATCTGATTTTTTGGTGATTTTTATGACAATAATTTGTTTTACCTTAATGTTTCGTGTTTCAATTTTAAATCTATAATTTTCAAATGCTAATAAATTGCAATGAAAGTGTTTAAATTAAATTCATATTTGAAAATTTTTGGTTTTTTTGGCTATTAAAAAATCAATTGATTGAACTATCAAGATTTAATCTATCTTGATTGAAAAACTATCATGATAGTCAACTATCAAAAATTTTACTATCAAAAAACTATCAAGATAGATTTTCTACTATCAAAAAAAACCCAGGCCTGTGCACTCAAAAATAGAAGCAAAAAAAAGTACTTTTAAGTACTGAAAATTCCAAAAAAGAATCAAAAAGTCCAAAAAAGTAGAAAAATGTCATGAA